>OV816027.1:74143787-74419860 GCA_929113105.1 Agrypnus murinus
AATTCTTGTACCATATTTGTAACCGATGCAAATATTGTATTAACGTATAAATAATTGATTATATATTTGTATATTTTTATAACATCAAACATTTTTAGGTCAATAAATTAAAAATATAAGGTAATTATAACAGAATTTCTATATTCGAGTATTATTTACATTTTGTTACAAAAAATTTCGATGTAACAGTGTCTTCAAACTCTATGCGTCCCAAAATGTCATTTTCTATGTATAACAGAGATAACGCATTCAATTTGTCTTGTTTAAGACTCGATCTCAGATAATTTTTTACGCGCTTCAATGCAGAGAAAGATCGTTCGCCACTTGCATTAGTCATCGTTAAATAGATTCTTAAAATAATCTCGACATTTGGAAATATATCTTGTATCGACAATTTCTTTAATAATAGAAGACGTTTCCTGGCACCCTCCGAATTACCATTTTCTAAACCCTTTTTTTCGCAGATTTGGCGGTTGGCTTTTAAAAAGACAGATAATGAAACGCATTCTTGGGGAAAAGAAATTTATCCAAATCTGATGAATATTCTGTGAGAAGGTTTGCGCCTTCTGAAGAATTTGATCATTCATTCAGTTAACGCCCACAAAAATGAAAATTTATTCAACAGATTATTATATATTTCTTTTCTTTTTTTCAGTTCCATAATCAGAATGTCGAGATCTGCGTAGTATTTGTTAATCACAAAATCCCTTTTTTCTTCAAACTCCGTGTGACTTTCAGCGCTTTCTTCAAATGGCGGTTTGATTTTCTTCTTCCTCTTCTTGTCTTTCGCATAAGTGCTGCAGCCAGACAAAATGATCCCTTCTTCCTCAAAATTATGGAACTTTTCTTCACAGCGCAAGTTAGAAATTAATGAGTGCAGTGAATTATAGAGCACTGTTACTGTTTCTACCGTTATCTGAGAATCCTGTAAACGCACATTGACTTTGTTGAATTCAACTAAAACGCTGTTCCAAAAACAAACCATTATAGCAGTTTCGAGTCACTTAAGTTGATTAAGAATGTTCTGCGCTTCCAGTGATACGTCCTTCTTTTGATCGTCGTCAGTAGAAATTTCTTCAAGCAGAGCCATAATGTCTTTATAACCTGAATGTAGAGCTTGACTTGCATCAGAGCGAGCACTCCAACGTGTTTTGATAGTGAATTCAAAGCTGCGTTATTCGACTTTAGTTTCAGAGTGAGCAAATGCCAACGATCCGTACTCAAAGCGAAGATATTGTAAAGTTGTTGTAGAAGTGCAAAATAGGTGGATGACTCATTACTGCTTCCAGCGGCTGCTAAACCCACAAGCTGCAAAGAATAAGCTGAGCACGGCACGAAAATGGCTAGAGGATTCAGATTTAGAATTCGTGCTTGTAGACCTTTGTATATGCCAGTCATATTCGCCGCATTGTCGTAGCTTTGTCCTCTACAATCCAGTAAATCGAGACCTAATGTGTGCAATAAGTCAAGAATAGCTTGTTCCATTTGAACAAGCTATTCTTTATGCCCAACACTAGGAATAAACGTAATGAAGCGCTCTACTGGATCCCCGGTTTCCAAAACGTATCGAATTACAAATGTTAGTTGATCCGTGTGAGTAATGTCTGGGGTGGAATCCACAACTATTTGGCTCTTTTCACTTCTGATACTATTTCTTCCTTTACTTGCTCAGACATCAGAGCAATAAATTCGTTAACTATTGTCGAAGATAAGTAGGATGTTGAACCTGACCCTTTATTTCCACATCGAACGAGATGGCCAGCCATAAACGGATCAAATTTGGATATCAACTCAATGCAGCCTAAAAAGTTTCCACTTTGTGAAGAACAGTAGGGAAAAAATGAGAGTTCTGGACCCACCCCCCACTCCTGACCTTGACCTTGAACCTATCTCTCTCTAACACATGGTGACCTTGAATCTATCTCTGTCACCTAGACGTGGCAACACCGCATTTTCAAGGTCACCAATATGGCACCACCGCATTCTCAAGGTCAACAATATGGCAACACCGCATTCTCAAGGTCAACAATATGGCAACACCGCATTCTCAAGGCCATCAATATGGCAACACCGCATTCTTAAGGCCCTCAGTATGGCAACAATGCATTCAAGACCACTCTTCAAGGTCATCAAACACCATTCAAGGTCAAGCTTTAGATATATATAGCAGGTTGCATGTATGGGAAGAGTAAAGCGTTTGCAGTTGCAGTGTACAGTGCAGTGTTACAATGGAAAGCCTCGCTAAATCAATTGAGAATGCGAAAGCGCAAGCTCTAGAAAAGCAGTTGATGGTTCCAAACGAGCTTCCTAAGGATGCTAAATGGGCACCGCTAGTGAATCAATCAGTGTTTTATTTAAACAAATCAAAAAGTAAAGTTGTATTTGTTGGATTATGTGCTCATTTGGGATTCACTCCTGTAATAAAAGTAGCTGGAGTAAAGAATCAGTGCATGCTGTTTGATGAAACGGAGTGGAACGCGTTAATAACCAATGAAGGAGTCATTAATAAATACTTTAAAGCAGGAGAAGAGGTCGGGGTTCCTTTGAAAATGGGTACAAAAACTATCTCGTTTGAGCGTGTTAACAGAAATTACGATAAAACAAAAATCATAAAGATAACTGATGCAGGAGATGATGAATTGTATTTAGCGTGGGAGTCCTTATATGAGCTGTGGCAGTTAATACCGTTACTAACATATCGATTAAATCTTCTGAAGGGTTTGGAATTTTTCAATTTCTACCATAGCATAATAGATGGTGTTGTAGACATGCCGGGTGACTGCATAGTGAACATCACAAACATATTGGAACCATTAATGAAGATGCAAATCCCGAACGTGTTTGGAATGCTAGAAGTTGTGCATTATCTACCAGAAAAGGTAATAGTGGATGTGGAAGTCAAAAGGTGTATTGCGTAATGGAAGAATGAAGAGGGGAAAGGGTGGGGGGCGGGTGAATATAAGAACACATGGTCTAGGTGTAACGTAGTGAAATACAATGGAGACGCGTAACAGTGAAGACGTATCAAGCAAAGCTATTGATAAACTGAATGCTGTGGTGAAACTACGGTGTGAATTAGAAGCGCTAGAGGAGGATGCGGCACACGAAGCTGTTCATGGTACGGGGATATTCAGTCCAGAATATTGTCAAGAGTTAGCACAACGATATAGAAAAGGCGTGCAGTTGTGTCAAGACTTCATTAGAGGTGTGATTTGTGATGAGTGTTTGGTAAAAAAGCTCATTGCGCAACATCTAAGGGACTTTGCATATGACTTAATAGAGGACGGATTAAATGGGTGGTTTAGTGACATTTGATGAAAGTAAAAACAAAATACATTACATGTTAACATGGGAGTATGCACATCGTCAAGCACGCAGAAGTCAATGGGAGATAATAGCAAGGGATAGGGTACGATTTCAGAGACGAATAAGCTACGTAGAAAATGTAATCGCTCCAGTTTTGAGAGAAGAGTATAGAGAGGGTATCTATAATACACGTTTTAAAAGTGGTGGGGGTATAGTTTAAATAGTCACATCAGTCGCTTACCGTCAGTTACAAAAATGGGTTCAATCAAAGTGGGTTGGCAACATTACTGGGTTCTTGAAACAACAGATAAGGGTGAAATTAAATTTTCGCGTTATAAAACGCACAATACCGGGTTGTTAATCGAAAGAGCTAAACTATCGAACACTGTGGTTGTACGTAGTGAAAACGATTATCGACACACTTCGTGTGCAGGTGTAGAAGTCCATTATTTGTTAAAAAATGGTAAACTTATAAATATGCAAAATTCCACATGTACAGAACAGGGGTTGCTCATACATCGTCATACTATTAACTTGTTGCCTGATAAATGTGATTTCATTCTTATCAAATGTAAATGTGTTACACCGTATAGTGAATGGATTGCTGCAACTGAACGTGCACGTGACAACCTTGCTGCTGTCGGTTTTCCTTCGGGTTTAGTGCGTTATCTGGAATGGGAATTAAAGGGTAGTAATTGTTATATATTCAATTGTGAATAGTTATATAAGTTTGTAATAGACAATGAATAGTTGTAATCATATGATGTTATCTGGATTGGGTATTAAAGTTTAGTAATTGTTATATTTAATCGTGAATAGTTATATAAGTTTGTAATAGACAATGAATAGTTGTAATCATATGATGTTATCTGGATTGGGTATTAAAGTTTAGTAATTGTTATATTTAATCGTGAATAGTTATATAAGTTGTAATAGACAATGAATAAATAGTTGTAATCTTATTATGTTGTTTTAATAAAACCATTATGAATATTTAAAAACTTTATTCTGAAAAATCCATTACATGAGTTTTATATAAGTAGTATACATTACTTAATGCACAATAGCACAGTGAATGATGATGATAAAAGCATGATGGAAGCATAGCCTGTAGAGCTGGTTCCTCTGGTAACTCCACCACCGGTTGTGATACGAAACGTCGAATGTAGTTGCTCTTTTCAGATCCCTTCACGTAAATGGTATCCGCCTGCTGAGTTAAGCGTTGCAGAATTACAGGGAGCATAAAGGGAGGTGTGAATCCTTCATTCCAATCCAGAAAATGATGATTATGCATTAACCAAGTAGCTTGTTGACGAAACGTGGGTGGTAAGTTGCGAAAGGCGAATGGAGGTTTGAAAACGTAGTGAGACACACGATGTCCATCAAACACGGCTAATTCCTTGGGTGCAAAGTCTTTTTCTGAAGTCTTGAAACCTTGCACATCGATAACTAGCATGATCGAAGCGTGCGACTATACTAATAAAGGTAACAGGTCCTTGGACGTATATAACGATTTCCTTTACAGTTGACGTACTTGCTTTGTCAATGCATTATACGTAAATACACGATCGTGCAAAATGAGACAGTAAGCAGTAGTGTTCGCTGGAATGCTTTTGTGAGTTTCGAAAGTAACTCGAAGAACGACAGCTTTCCCTAGCAAGGAATCTTTCTGTCGCGAACAGTCGATGACGATTAGAGGTGTAAGTGCCTTAAATCTATCAGGAGTCAGTAGAGGTTCGTTGGGTTTATCATAGTAGGATTGTTGAAAGTTAGCATACATTTCGTATAAAGTAGCATATCGATTTTCACCATAATTAATATTTAATTGATCGTAAGGATATCTTTCCGTATTTAAAAATACCGTCACGTTTTGAATATCACAGGCGTCGAATGTGCTCATATCTTTCTGCAACTGACCATCACGATCGGTTTGAAACCCTATGATAACGTAACGGGGAGTTTCCAGAGTGGTCGATGTTTTAATAGACCAACTGTGCTTATCCGTTTGCGGTACAGCGGGATAAATATGTGTTTCCCAGCTTCTAAATGCCACTTGAGTGTCAATATTTTTCCCAATATATTTCGTTAATGATAATTCTTCCGCCAATCCCGGTTGAATATGTGGAACTTTACAATGTATTTTTTGCAAGTTAACCTTAAGCTTTTCATTAGCATCGGTGGATATTAGGGCATCGACATCGGAATTGCTTCTAATTAATACCAATTCTTGACGAATATTCATAATAATCTTTCCATAGTCTTCAAAAATCCCCAACAGTGTTGATAAAGGTATGCAGGCGCAAAAATTACCTTTACTATCTAGCAAGGTGCTGGTACCATCCGGAAACCAACCAGCGTTTTGTAACTTAACGCTTTCATTCGAATTGTGGGAAAGGTAAGCTTTCATGGTGGTTGTTAGACCAACTTTTGTTACCGAATCCACCACAACTCCATTCATTTCGTACCGAATCTCACTAAAAAGATATGCAATACCATTGTTTATAAATTTACCACTCGCTGATGGTTTACCATCTTCTTTCAGTACAGTACCTTCTACATATAGATAACTACGCGAAGGCAAAGTGGACATATCCTCTTGAATAGGTATTCGAATTTCATCATTATTCTCAAAACGAGTGGTATAAGGTTGGTGAGTGTGAAATTCAGCTCCAACAATCGAGTTATCGACGAGCACTTTTTCGTTTACATTTAGCACATTCATTTTGGGATAATAAAACCTAAGGTTTGCAAGAATAAGCGGTTACCCCTTGTCAATTGAGTAGCGACCGATGCCTGACTAACCATTTTCCGCTTCCAACACGATCTTTTATAGCCAGAGCGATCAGTGCAACATCGAGGAGTGTTATATTTGAACGCCATCATCCACGCTCTTCAAATGAAGTCCTATCGTCACGGTTTCCCCTTGGAAATTAACCAAATCCCCGTCTTGATCCAATATTTTAAGGGTAATGTTTGAAATAGTATTGACATTAATTGGTAAATAGGGTGCAGTCTCAGGTGCTTCTATTATTTTGAATCCAGGAGGAACACTGGGGAAGAACTGATGTATCACATGGGCAGGTGTACCATTAATATAATTTCCTGTTATTATATTACATTCTATCATTAGCGAGTTAACCTTGATAATTTTAACTGGAAAATCAGATATGTGACGTTCCTTAGCTTTTAAGATTCTATTCTTAAACCCTAACAATGTTCCGATAGAGTGTTCAACTGTAAAGTCAATGTCGTGATCGGCTTTTATAAACGATCTTAGGGTATTATGATTCGGATCGATGTTAACAGACTCACCGTTTACTTGAGAATTAATGTATTGAGCTATATCAGCAAGCTCATATGATCCAGTAGGTATCTTTATTATTCTTTCTCCCATTTTAAACACGTTGTTTTTATCCGTTACGTTCGGAACAGTATTGAACGTTTCGAAATTTGTCAAACGCATAACCCATTGTTTTGTAGGATCCAAATATATGGGAGGGTTAAAAGGAGAAGTTAAAACAGACGTTGTAGCGGAGAAGATAAATGTTTGAGACATCTCAACATTCCCAGTAAGACTGAGGAAATGTTAAGGAGTGTTTTCATATAAAAAGTTCAGCGCTAAATGTCCACAATTGTACGAATTTAGCTTCTGAAAAGCATCATAGTTGTAACTAATAACGTTTAAGCTACCATCACTTTTAAAGTAATGAACGAGTTCTAGTGGGGGTTTTAACTGTCCAATACTATCAAAGTATAATATATGTCGACCACGTTTAACATACGATGTCCAATGCGTACCTTCCCCATCTGTATCATCCAAATTCACAATTCCACATTCGTTTTTACGGATACGTTTCGGTAACCCGTTTCGCATAAAAATACCTCTGAAGTATGGAATTTTTAACTCGTTTACGTACTTTGACAGATCGATATTGGTCAGTGGTCGGTGTGGTAGCTTTAAGGGTAGTTTTTTGGAGGTCGTAAATACAATCCTAATCCTTTTTTGTACGGTTTCAAATATAATCCTTTTCCTACAGGCGCTTGCTCCATCGCTATATTGTGTCGTTTCGTTTCTTCGAGCGCTGATTTCGCTGCTTTTGCTTCATTCACTGCTTTGGCAACCGCAGCTGCTCCAGTTCCTAACGAGCCTATAGCTCCGAGAGCGGCAAATAAAGGAATCAGCGGTAGGAAACCACCTTGCTTGGGAATAGGTATAATCCGACCTTTGGGAGCACTGATACGTTTACGTTTCAAGGCCGCTAGGGCAAGACGAGCAGATCGTTTTAAAGATAACTTTTTTACTTTACCACCAATACGTTTTCTAGCTAATTTGATGGCGTTGTTGAACGTTAAAGTACCCCTTCTTTTCACCTTAGATCGCCGTCGAACACCCATACCCAATTTTCTTTTTCCAGACATAATGCCGGCCACAGTAAGTGCAGCCGCTCTCTCTCCAAAACGAGCGTCCTTAGAACGAAACCTAGTCCACGCCTTATGTCCTAATATACTATCGGCTTTATGACGTTCACCAAGATCGTTAGTTTTTGAATAGACTATGTCGTGCTCTTTACAAGCTTCATCCAACGGGTTTATTCCTTTGTCTCCACGAGCAAGCCTTTGATGTAAACGGGTGCCAGGTCCGCAGTAGTTATACCCTGGTAAATGTAATTCTAACGGTAACTTATTAATGAGAGTGTTGATCACTCCCTTCCCCTTACGAGTTGATTGACGATTATCCGCTTTTCGCAGAGTACGTTTCATAACACATTACTCCTCCTATCACAGGTGAAGAGTGACTGTAAGTGACCCGTCTACATATATTTATATATATCACACACGTGTGCTCTTCCCTCACAACGTGTCCTACATGGAGCAGCTAAAGTTGGTGCATCAGAGACACAGATTACCGGTTGTAAATCGGGATAATTGTTCACCGACGCCACAAGTGTTTAAACATAGCGTATTGTTGGGTGCAGGATGCAAACGCGGTATAATAGTAGGCAGTTCCGGATGTGGTAAAACCAACCTAATGATAAGTTTACTAGAACATCCAAACGGTTTACGCTTCGAAAACGTATATGTTTATAGTAAATCTCTTTTTCAACCGAAATACGCATATCTGCGCGACCTGTTTCGATCATTACCCATCGGTTATTTCGAATACGATTCTTCTGAAACTATATTACCGCCTAAGGATGCAAACCAAAACTCGGTTATTATCTTCGACGATGTAGTTTGCGATAGTCAAAGCACCATACGTGATTACTTCTGCTTCGGGAGACATAAACACATCGACTGTTTTTATTTATGTCAGACATATTCTGCGATACCTAAACAACTCGTAAGAGATAATTCAAATCTCATTGTCGTGTTTAAGCAGGATAATACTAACTTAAAACACATATTTAACGATCATGTTAGCGGGGATATGACTTTCGAAGCGTTTAAACACTTGTGTTTACACTGTTGGAAGGAGAAATATGGCTTTTTAGTAATCGACAAAGATTATCCACTTAATGGAGGACGTTATCGAAAAGGTTTCGACTGTTACTTCACCATAAATACCGAAGACACGAACTAAACGTTTTAGTAAACATGGATAAGCGTATAGCAGAAGACTTGGTTAAAGCACGACGTCATGTTAAACAGAAATACAAAAGTCTCAAGTCTGAAATTGCACGGTCAGAAGTGGAACTACAACGCCGCTATCAACCTATCACTCAACCATTGCGTGAGTTTATAACCGGAGTTAAAACGGAATTATTAACTCCGAAAGAAGAACCCTTAAAAACGGAAGTGTCTTCTCCCATACCTACCTCGACCCCAAAAAAATTTTATAAACGACTTCCACCCGCAAGACGAATACCTCACGAACCATCACCTATCACCCAAAGAATGCGCACTACTAGCGTTCCCTCACCTGATATCTCAGTTTTTGAAACAGAAGTCCTGGAAGAATCTGGGGTCCCAACATTGGATCAATTGAAAGAACAACTTGCTGCTGTTGGATTCAGTCCGGAATTCCAAACTTACATAGATGAGACCTTTTCTGGTAGAGCTAAAATGTATATGGAAAACATGTTCAAGGATACTAAGAACGAGTTCGATCATCATTATGGAGTACGATTCCATCCGGAATCTCACCAGTACCTAATCGGAGACGCCGTACTCACTTTTGACGAGAACGACTTTATTATTAAAAAACCCTCAGGCACAATTTTTAAATATACAGGCACTCCTGGTTTTTACGAATTAGTATTTAAAAAAGCACCTATTGGATACACCCAATCAGACTTGCAGAAGTATAAGGACCTTCTTACACGTACCAATGCTACCAGAAGAGGTTACATTGAGGGTGCACAGCTACACGGAACCGGAAAGAAATATTCAAGTATAATTAGACCCCTTCTAACTACTCCTGGAGCAAGATTTCGAAGCGAGTCTACACCTACTACACCGGTCACGCGATCGAAAACTCGCACATTACCAAAACGTGGCGGTGGTGATATGCGCGTTCTCAACTATAATAATAAACAGGTGGAATTTATACCTTGGAAAGATCCTAATAAACTAGTGGACAGATTGAGACTCCTTTTAAGTTCAAAGTCGGCTGGCCACACCGGTCACACTAATGAAATCATATATATTATCGATGAATTGAGAGCTGCTAAAATTATCGAATAAATCATCACACGCGTATCGATCCGTTTCATAATATTGCTAACGTTAGTGCAATCATGACGCTCAATAAATTCGGGAAACATCTTCACAAAACCCCTCGACACTCGTTCGAAAGTGTGCCTATTAGACGATATACCAAATGTAAGGTACACAACAATGATGCTATATCCGTCTACAGCCGTCCCATTTTACTTCGAAGCTGTTATTAGTCAGCCATATCATCATATATCGTCAGTACCTCACGACGATGACTCTGGATAAGTTCGGTAAACATCTTCATAAAACTCCTGTCCGAGTTAAACTCGACGCTCGTGCAAAAGTATTCTTTTTAGAAGACGTGTCTAATTTACACTACGAGACAATGTTGTATATGATGGGAATATACAACCATGAAAACGGTTATGCACTTTTGAACTCCACCAACTTCGAGTATGTCGTTCCTCTAACAAAAGGTATCATTAAACAAATCAAATACTATCCCACAGATGCGCAAATCTTTTTAAACGATACGTTATACGATGCCGAATCACTCATCGGAGTGTCATTGAAGAAAGGGGATAAGTTTAAGGTGAAGAAGCCTGGATCAAAGGACATATTTATTTTTGAAGCTGTTATTAGTGTTCCAGCATTTTCTAAATGAGTATAAAACGTCAAATAATTGAAGAATTGCATAAACCTGCTCGTAAACGATTTCAAAGAAGACGCGTAATCGTAAAAGACCTGAACGATTTGTACATGGCCGATCTTGTGGAAATGATTCCTTATGCTAAAATAAATAAAGGTTTTCGATATATTTTAGTATTGTTGAATATGTTTAGCAAGCGTGTTTGGGCGTGTCCACTTAAACGAAAAACCGGTGAAGACGTCACGAAAGCAATGAAAAAATTATTAACATCAACAGGAGGTACTCCCGACAATTTACAAACGGATATGGGGAAGGAATTTTACAACCAGCATTTTCGTAAGCTAATGCAAACGTTCAACATCAACCATTACAGCACCTTTTCTAGTATGAAAGCAAGTCCGGTAGAACGTGTAAACCGAACTCTTAAAAACAAGATGTGGAAGGAATTTTCCATGCAAGGGTCATATAAGTGGTTGCAGTTATTACCAAAGGTTGTTAACCAATACAACGATACCGTACACCGCACCACCGGCTACAAACCCATCGAAGTGAACCACAGCAACGCCAAGATTCTTTTAGAAACAGTTTACGATTTCCAGAAAACCACCGACCTGCGAAGTGCTAAATTCACAGTCGGTGATCACGTGCGAATCAGCAAGCATCGGGAAGCGTTTGCGAAAGGTTATACTCCCACATGGAGTACCGAAATCTTTCAAATTAAAAAGGTTAATCGAACCAATCCCATAACGTATATCTTGGAAGACACGAACGGGGAAGAGATACGTGGAGGCTTCTACACGGAGGAATTACAGATGGTTAAACATCCTGAAGTATTTTTAGTAGAGAAGGTGTTAAAAAAAAGGGAGATCAAGTTTTAGTGAAGTGGTTGGGCTTTGATAATACCCACAACTCGTATATAGCAGCACGTGATATAGTGCATTAAGTAGTACAGTGCATTAAGTAGTACAGTGCATGCAGTGTATGTGTTGCAATGTTAATATATAACTATCATTTTATGTAAGCAGTAAACAATAATAAATCACTTTTTGATATCAATAGTGTGTTTTATTTCTTCTACCTTTACAGAAACACAGAGTATGATGTATATAATTTATTCACATTAATCAATATCATAATAAATACATGAAATATATACGGTAACAAACTACAAAGCATAAATACTATTTACAATAATTCATAACAAAGAAAAGGCTGTTGTCAACGTAGCCGGGGGCCTCTGCGATAATACTAATCAGTACCGTCGGTTCTACCAACAAACGAGTTCCAAAATTACATTTCGGCTTGCAGTAATTCTAACAGACGATCCAAATTCTGATAACTATCACGCCCCGGATGAATATCGTGGTGTCCCCATGCTAAAGTGTTGTGCGACCCGGGAATAATGTAACGTTTGTTATCGGCTGGTGATAACGCTACTTTATTCCGAAGTTCTGTGTACATAGCATGTAAACGTGATTTGAATATAAACATTTTTCGGAAGAGCACAACACCATCTTCCACAACCTGACGGTAGTCCTCAACGGTGAGATCGCGCTTAATTACCGCCCTTTTTACCCCTTTCGCCTTTTTAATCGCCATTTCACCGCCGCGGTCAAGCACGTTTACACATTACGTTTTAGCACCTGCACCGTAGAAACTGCAGAGGGGCACTCCACAATATTCATCTTTCATTTTACCAACCACCGAGGCCGTGCGCGGTATACCGTGAATGTTGTCAGGTGGGAATTTTGAGGTGTCAAATTTATCTAAGTGTTGCTTCATATCAGCATAAAAATTTTCAGTACGAATTTCTATAATGAAAGAGTCAGTATCTGTGTACAGCAAGCGCACGTTATCACCATATAAAGGTTTGAGAAAATCATAAAAAAATTCATACATTATCGTTTTAGAAAGATCCAAAATAGTAAAACCCACGTACACCGGTTTATTGTATGTAACCGACACTTTTTGTAACTCTATAGCGACCAAATTTTCCGAGAAGACAGCAACGCTTTTGAATTGAGGCTTTGCTACTAACGTCTCAGCCCCATGCTTTTTACCATGACGTTCCCAATGACTAACCAAACGAACGTCCACCCTTTTATCGACATTTTCCATTGTCTTGCCAAATAAACTGTTAACCATTAATTTAAAGAAGTCCCTGTCCGCTTCGTTAGTTGCCTGATTACGTAACGTGGTATTCAAATCAATATAGGAACGCAACCAGGGTGCCTGATGAAATTTTAACACGCGATGAATTTTGGTTAATTCTAAACCATGCTTAAGACACTGTTGTAAATTTCTATAGTGGATAACGTAACGCGTTTTATCGAACAAGTTTGGAATTAATTTTGGGTGACGCGCGTTTCCCGTAGGCGGCACCAGAGGTTCGGGGCAGAAAGGAAAGTCATTATGTAAATCGTGCAACCGCGTTGGGTAGTGTAGATCTACTTCCAGCACGTAACCCATATCGGCGTCTTCCGCCACGGAATTTAGATCGAACTGTTCAATTTCGTACGGACTAAGCCATTCAAAGTCGCGCTGCGGCAGATACTGTCGCATACTGTAACCGTAGAGATTGGTAGCATCGAGATACATAATAAAAGAATGGGGCTTGGACGCGTCATAATTTGGAAGAAACGTATTATTCGCGAAACACTTCCTGCCAACACAGGTACTGACACCTCCCCGAATACCTTTCTTAAAGAAATGGAGCATGTCCAGATCCGTGAGCAGCTCCAGTTCTACAGACGTGCGTTTCAACATAGCATCCCAACTTAAACCCGGTGCAGTAAAATACTGCGCCGGATCTAACTTGTAATTTTCAAGACATACACGTCTAAAGTTTTCAAAGACATCAGTCAAAAGTAAGACATCGGTTTTCAAATAGAGATCCGAATAGTCGCCCAAAGTCGTGCAACCAAACGTATTCCACACCTTCACAGCGCGAGCATACCGCGATCGAGAGACGTGTTCCCCTGTCAAACGATCGAAAAAGTCCTCATACGTCGGCAACGTGTCCTGTGCGAGTTTGGAGAAGCTGTCGACGTACGAATAGGGAAACACACCTTTCTGTCGCAGTAAGTCGAAGCTAACCCCATCTCCAAAATACTTTTTGATAGTCAAACACTGGTCGGAAGTTAGATTTTGAGATAACTTATCCAAACTAGAATTTAAAAATCGTAAACTGTCCAGAAAGCGCATTTTAAGACATACCTGTATTCGTTGGGACCCGTCCCTAATTTCATCTACCAAAAGCTGTTTCGAAAACGAAACGTATTTCTCTTTATTGAGCGCAATCACTTCGATTGCTTCTTTTTCTAATGCCAATTGCTTTATGAATAGATGTGAATCATATCCCGTCAAATTATGGAAAAATATCGGTATGAAGTCGGGAATTTGATACATTAAATTGCACCCGGAGTGAGCCGCTCCGCGGTACTCGCCGCTGAGGTGACAGTGATCTTTCACCTTAACGTCGTTTTCACCAAAGGGTTTGTCACAAATATGACACACGGTTGCATTATCATAGTTGAAAGTTTGTCGGCACGATAAAAGTCGCATGTCTTGAACATGTCTTAAATGATCCTTATACAACCTTCTAACATCTCCTTCTAAGCGCAGCATAAACTCACTTGCTGCATTCGGACCACGGTACAATTCAAATTTAGATAACGCGTCATCGTAGGAACACTTAATGTAATACGCAAACGAATGTGGTTCGTGTTCGTACGATGTCATGGTAAATTTTCCACTAGGATCCGGCTCAACCGTGTCCAAAGGTTTCAACACACTTTCAAAATCCGCGTAAACGACAAAAGGTACTGTAAGTTGCTTTTGAAAATTATCAAACTTCAATAGATTACCCGGCCGGTCGTGCCCCCATTTATTGCATACGGGTTCGATAGTTGGTAACTTGGTGTAAACATGATTGCAATCAAAACGGGTATGTTGTTTTAATCTACTTTCACTTGGAAAATACTGCAAGCAGCCGTCACAAAAGTGTTTTTCTCCATTGTGAGCCGACAACTGTGACGATACCAAACGCGAAAGGTTTTTTATCCAACAGTAATGACTATTACCCTCCATATCAGAAATTAATAATAAATTTACATGTACTTCTTTCTTTTGCTTAGAGTAATGCAGAGGCCCTACAACTTCTTGTTTCATTTCTCCGTCTTTAAATACAGCTTCCAAACCATACACGTTAATAGATAAGCGTGGATTACGCGCTTCAAATTTCGAAATAGCATCCAGTTTGACAGGAAAGGTGATACCTTCAAAATCAAACAGTTGTGCAAAATTTGGATACGAAGTCGTCCTGTTGGAATGTCTCCTCGGCGGATACAAAGCGGACGCCAAGGCCCAACCAAAACAGCACTGATCGTTATTTTGCACGTTGATTACAGCCTTTTTATGTTGTATCGACGGCGGAAGTGGAACATAGGAGGAAGCACGGAGCGGGTTGTATTTATTGACGTTGACTTCTATAAATAACAGCTGCTCCAGTACCCAACCTGCAAGGACCCTACAATTAGCAATCGAATCGTAACCCGTAACTATTCATTACCTGAGTTCCGATCATTAAAGTCCGACATCTTCGTATCCAGCACCTCAACGAAATCATCATACAAATCGGTCAGATTCGAAGTCCCGGTCACAATCTCATTTTGCGTATTAAACGATTTAATTTCGTGCAAATTTTGACTTTCCAAAAAGTACATTCCGAATACTTCTAGATTGACTTTCACACTACGAAAGCGCTGAACGTTTCTTTCTAATAGTCTTAACACATTTTCGCGGGTCTCATCAGTAAATTCTCTGAGATTTATGTGATGATTTCTCACCGAGACTCGATAACTGATTATACGCGACTTGAAAGCCGTCTCCAGGACCACCACTTCCTCCGACTGCACTGACGCGGTATTACGACGATTGTGGCGGTTGCTTCGTAGATGTCCAGCGTAGCCACGTCGTGGAACATCCAGCTCGCACACATCGCAATACACCGTCGCGGAGGTATTTCCTGAAACAATTGCACAGATCACTAACACTAAAACCGTTAACAATGTGTACACGTACCTTGCGGGGAGGTTTTTTTCGCTTTCTTAGATGCAGGTCCTTCACCGGTATTACCTACAGCATCCGAAGCTCCCCCAGCTGTAATCAACAAAATACTCGTATCACATCATACAACTTCACAGGAATGGTTACTTACCGCTCGTGGATGGGTAGTCCAGCGGTCCACGGCAGCTTTCTCTTCGGTGACGGGCTAAGGCATCCCGTCGGGTGAAGGACGCGCCACAGCTACACACATGCATATTCTTTGTAATCAGTAAACGGGAACGCACTGGCAAACGATAAAGCTTTTACATCAACTTTTACCACTAACGTTCGCGATACTGATTTCCAGTCGGGACGACGAGGACGTGTTATGCAAACCCGACCGGGATAGGAAGAGGACTGGGTTATTGTTAGTGGGAGGTCACAGTTATACCAACCGTTAACGTCGTTGATGACGCAAAGCTGACAAGTTTTCCGTTTCGGTTAAAAGTGCGAGGCGTTCGCTCTCACAGGACCCCAACTCCTCCATCACTTGTCGTAGCTGCTGCGTCTTGATACTCTTGATTTTGATCTCATATCTTTCCACAGCAGCTAAGAGCTCCGCTTTGCGTTGGAGGAGAGCGATGCGTTCACTCTCACACCCTCGCAAACCGGACGCCACTTCTCTTAACCGTCGTGTAATCCTTGTCTGCTGTGCGTCATCAACGACAGCAAGCGGTAAAGACTGCTTCTCGCATGGTACACCATCTATGAAGACCATCGCCGAAGTTGTGAAGTCTCTGATGCTGCCGGACAACTGTATGGACGCTGTGTCATCAGATACCTCCATAAGTGTCGCTGTGTCTATGTCCAAATGGTCATGCACCCCGTCATCACAGGGGGTACCCGGAATGATTAACTCCTCATCGTCATCGTCAGGATCGCTTGCAATTGATGTGGAACAGTCCGACTCCGTTTCATCAACAATTACATTTGCACTTGCAGCAATCTCCATGGGCAGGTTCACTTCATCATCGGTTGCAGATGGTGATGCATCCCCCAAAAGGGACCCCCGAATTGAGATATCATACTCGCTGCCCGGTGGGCTATTCAACAATTGGGAGTCCCACTCACCCGAACATGGTGATGCCGCAGGTGCTTCCTGGACCGTCACGATGGGGATTCCTCTCATGTGCAAACTTCCAGCAGCGTAAAACACATTTGTCGAAGTCAACAGCTCTCGCAGTAAAGGTTGTGAACGCCCGGAGAGCATGTCGTACTTCGGCTTCTCCACATTAACGGCTGCCGCCTTTACTACCACATTTTGTAGTACTATGATCTTCTTTGCGGCAGCAACTGGAGATGGTGTACGCTCGATAGTTGGCACAAGTACCGGGCACGCAGCAACTGGAGAAGGTGTACGCGGCACATGTACCGAGCACGCTGCAACTGGAGATGGTGCACGCTCGATAGTTGGTACAAGTACCGAGCACGCAGCAACTGGAGATGGTGTATGCGGCACATGTACCGGGCACGCTTTCTTCATCGATAATTTTGACCAGAAGGATAATGTCACACAACGACACTTATTCACTTCACCAACACTGGTAACACTACTAGATGATGTATCCATGATGAATGAAGACAGACTGACGCTCCGCTGCGTCACCCTCCGGTTTTGTCAAACCACCCCCCACTCCCTAACCTTGAACCCCACTTTCACCCCCACTCCTTCACCTTGAACCCCTCCATCACCCCACCACTTTACCTTGCATTCGCGCAAATACTTACATTTCCTCACGGTCAGTGGTGTATAGACAGAAACCTTGCATTTCCTCACGGTCATTGGTGTATAGGTCGGTGTCTAGACAGAAACCTTACATTTTCTCAAGGGCATTGGTGTATAGGTACCTCAAGGTCTTCCACTTCCCACTCCCTCCGTGGGTGTTGTAACTTCGATATAATAGGGAGTGTTTTCCACACCAGGTAACACATCACCATGTCCGTCATCGCACCTCGCATACCACATTCCGTTGAAGGAGATACCGCGCCAGATGCGCAGAAATGGGATCGCTGGCTCAGCCTACGGGCTCAATCGTTACGCTGCATCGCTGCCTCCTTGGGTCCACATGTATCCATCGCCCGCCACCATCGAGAGCTGATGAATCCACAATCATCCATAGGTATAGGAATTGAACGCCTAGTGTTCGAACTATGGGTGATGTGGAAATGGTATTGGTATACAACCGCTAACTCCGAAAGACATTATGATGAAGACCGTTTCGGTGACCTGGAGGACCTTGATTGTGCAAACCGAACCCTACGGTTTCAACAGGTGGCTACGGTATTGCAGGGGTGCTTTACAGTGGCAGATGTCCCGTACTGTCTGTGGTGGTCATATTACACGTGGAAAGAGAAGCGTCTATGCAAGGGCTGCATACGCAGTGTGTGTAGTACGGCCACCCTACCACAGCAATACCACACAACGGTGTCGAGATCGATTTCCCACGTACCATCCCATTGGTGTGATGGCTGCATGAAACGGATGCTGTACAACACCTTCGACCCAATTGCGTGTTCCGAACGGTTGCATATCCTCGGTCCGGTATCCCAGTTTGGAGGCAACGATGCGGATGAGTGTACCTGCGATGATAATTGTCACGGCAGCCTTTACTTTCAAATATTGAATGCACGGTTGGAGATGGAGATGGATCAGCAGTGATGTGTAATTGTAGATATTATAGACATTATAGTTAGTAATTTTGTTAATATTATTTAATAATTTTGTTAATATTATTTAGTTAGGACCAACACATTTTAAATAAAAAATAGCATGAAATAATTCTTTTTCCTTTACAATTGATGATTTGATTGTATACAATAAGAGAAATTGTAGATATTATAACCGTAAACAAAAAGTCACTAAAACCGTCTGACCCATTACTCACTATGTTGTTTTAATTCAACAGTTTGTAGCAACCAGACAATACTCTCTGAAAAATATCCAAAATTAAAAAAAAAAAAAAAAAAAAAAAAAAAAAAAATCCAAAAAAACCAAAATCCAAAAGTTTGTAGTAACCCGGAAATACTCTATGACCATTCAATTGTGGTCAACAGCATACCCGTGACGACCTTCATTTATCTGTACTTAGCAAATCGAGCAATCGAATTCTTGCCCTTCGTTAACCTTGAGAGCTAGAGCGCTGATTTTTCAATTTTCGTTCCCCCCCCCCGGCCCCACCCCCCCCCCTAAAACCCACCTTCCATCCCTCCCCATGCCTCCTCCCCCCCTCCAGTTGTTTACCTCACCTTTACCTTGACACCCCTTAAAATTCATTTAAGGGGGTTACTATAGTATCAGCTTTGTTTTCTTTGTAGTATCATCTAGTTTTCAACTAACCTAACCTAACCTACCTTAACTTTTTTTTTTTTTTTTTTGTTGATTTTTTTTTTTTATTTTTTTTTATTTTTTTTTAAAATTTTTTTTGGGGGATTTTTTGGGGATTGTTTACACTCGCGCTGCACCTGCAAAACACGGGGTAAATTAAAACGTAATTTTATTACAATAAACTAATTCTAACTCACTTATGTGCATGCCTCACACTTTTGGTGAGTCGCGGCGTACCTCACCGCGTCATAGTCCCGAGGGACGGTTATGTAGGTCTCCCTACATACGCAACACAGCACCAGCGTGCTAAACCGCCCCCGTACTAGTACGGGTCGCGACATCGCCACTAAAACGTTCTCCGGCTATAAACATTAAAATAAAAATATATGTCTCATATCTATGTGTTTTATTCAAAAGTAATTTTGTTAAATTGTTTAGTTAGTTACCAGCACTTGCATCGTTTCCTCATTTTATTTAAAAGTAATTTTGTTAAAAGTATTTTTGTTAAAAGTAATTTTGTTAAATTATTTAGTTACTTACCAGCACTTCCATGGTTTCCTCCTGGTCTTCCACCTCGTCCTGGTCTTCCACCTCGTCCTCCATGTCCTCCGTCTCCTCCAGGTCCTCTACCTGCGCAACATCGTTGACTACGAGGATCTCCGTATCTTCGCTCCACAGACTTGATCCCCGAGACGCTGGTCGGTCGACCTCCGGCGACGAACTCTCTACTCCACTTTCTACTCCACTTTCATTGTTCATTTCGTTGTTCATTTCACTAACTTGTTGTAAATGTAACTGAGTGGTGAAGCTTGGAAGTTATAGATATATCTGTGCCCCCACTTCTTTCTGTGTAAATACAATCTCGTTGACCTTGTTTCATCTGTTCTCAACAACGACTGCGGAATTTCTTTGTTTGCACATTTCTGACTGTCTGGTGTAGTTCTTACCCTTGAGGTAGTGTTGACCTTTCGTGTACATTTTTTGTAAACATAACAACGTCTGCGGAATTTCTTTTGTTCTGCCTGCACATTCGTGCCTGTCTGGCCACTCCTTTATGTGTAAATACAATCTCCTTGACCTTGTTTCGTCTGTTCTCAACAATGTCTGTGGAATTTCTTTGTTTGCACATTCCTGACTGTCTGGCCACTCCTTTCTGTGTAAATACAATCTCCTTGACCTTGTTTCATCTGTTCTCAACGATGTCTGTGGAATTTCTTTGTTTGCACATTCCTGACTGTCTGGTGTCGTTCTTACCTTGAAGTTGTGTTGATCTTTCCTCTGGATACTTTCATAGTTACGTAAGAGTCTAATTGAAATGGTATGACATTTTTAAATCTTAGTTTCACTTTTGATTTAATCGTTAAACTAATCTCTAGAAGAGACGGAGATCGGTCTTAAATGAAACGATATAATGAGATAAATACGTGGTTTATTTAACTAAATACATATGCAATTTACCAGCTTGTATTTGTTTACAGAGTACATTTATCTTTTACAATTTACAATCTTGTATTTGTTTACAGAGTACAATTATTTCAATAATACATTAGTTAACCCTCGGCGTACTTTTCACTAAATAATGCGCTGGCTGTTTCTGTGACTTTACATAAACAACACTTTAACTCTCCGCTATTACGATGGTGAAACTATGCCAATGTTCTGTTCGAAACTTATCCGGCTTATACTAGTCTATAAACAGCACTTTAACTCTCCGCTATTAGTATGGTGAAACGACACAAATGTTCCGTTCGCAACTTATCGGTATTATACTCCTCTATACGTCTCATGATGGGAATTTTTATATTTGTATCATACCATTCGTCTAACGGTTCTTCCAATTGTTTCGGCGCTGTCCCACTTTTTCCGTCAAACCATATCCTTTCCCCATTTAAATCCATGGAATATGCAAACGTCACTAGCGCAAACACCAGATAACCAGCTTCAAGAACACTCTTCTCTTTGACGCGTTTAATGAATGCCTCTTTGTGGTGGTCTAAAGTTTTCTCGACGTTCCCACCATATAATTCTTCGTCTCGCATTTCATCCTCGTCGTCCTCGAAATCGAATGTTACTAAAACGGTTGCCTCTACCACGTTCATGATGCTGTACTGCTGAATTGTTCTTGCGTAGATGCTGTACTACTGAAGTGTTCTTGCGTATGCGTTTATATACACTGAGTTGACGGGTGGGATTCAAGGTCATGGTCTGAGTCGAGCGGTGGGATCCAAGGTCATGGTTTCAGTTGCCGGGTGGGAGCCAAGGTCATAGTCTTTAGTGGTAACGATAACGAGCGATACAATATGTTCCCATGCTTACACCAACTACTGCGATTAACAGGGTGCCCAAGGTCGCCACTGAAGCGTAACACGTTTCGCTGCTGACTTTACATTGTTCTACCGGACTATTCCCGAGGGTTTGCCACTCACTATCCATGGTATATGTTGGGTACACGAATTTGACCCTGAATCGTACTTCTTGCGTTCTATTGCCGACCTCGTGTTTAAACATTCCCATGTGTTGCAACGTCACCGGTTGCATTCCATACCACACACTCGTATTGAAGTTGTATGAAATAAAAGCTGCTGTTGTGTCTGGAAGTTTTGCAACGTACACTACACCCTCGTACAAGGTTGCTAATAATATTACCGCCTTGATTGGTAACATCTTCCTTAGTGTTATATTCTATGTTGTATCTTCTTTTAACCGCAAACGTCTCTACCGCTTTCAACGTTTATGGGTGCTAACACGTTTGCAAACACGCAATGTGGTGACCATTTCAGGTGTTCTACGATTGGACTATCCGACGGTTCCCATTTGAAAATGTTCACTCGGCAATAAAAACATTCTACTCTATCTTCACGTCCCGTATAGACAAATCCGGCCTCAGCTAAAGATTTTGGGGTTTGTATACCCTTCCAATTACGAAATGATAACACTCGTTCTGTCAGGCACGTATTCTGCAAGCTCGCTTCTACACACATTTTGCATTTTCAATACATGCGACCTGCTATATATATCTAAAGCTTGACCTTGAATGGTGTTTGATGACCTTGAAGAGTGGTCTTGAATGCATTGTTGCCATACTGAGGGCCTTGAGAATGCGGTGTTGCCATATTGATGGCCTTGAGAATGCGGTGTTGCCATATTGTTGACCTTGAGAATGCGGTGTTGCCATATTGTTGACCTTGAGAATGCGGTGGTGCCATATTGGTGACCTTGAAAATGCGGTGTTGCCACGTCTAGGTGACAGAGATAGATTCAAGGTCACCATGTGTTAGAGAGAGATAGGTTCAAGGTCAAGGTCAGGAGTGGGGGGTGGGTCCAGAACTCTCATTTTTTCCCTACTAAGAACCAATAATCTCGTTGTTCCCGAAAAAAGACAATCCTCTTGATGCTAAAAATTTCACAGTTTCTACAATTCTTTTCAGGACATTTCTCCTATATTCCACTTCATTTTTATGCTGTTTCACAAACTCTAAATCCACTCTATTAATCAGTTTTCGTTTGAATTAATTATTATATATCGCGCTCGAATTAGGCCGACTTTTAAATGTAGACCGAGCGACAGGAAAATCTCCAGTTAATCAGAGACGACTTCGGCGAGTACATTTTTATGCATCGCTTTTTATGGACCTATTGTATGGTGCTTGTTATTCTGTCACTGTGGCCCGGAATTGTTATTGGGTTGCAAATCCCATTTCTAAACCTATTATACTCTTACAAAACATTTTTTTACACATTTAGGGGTGTGCCCTACATTCCTGTACAAAAAAGCTGGCATGGGCATTTCTGTGCTCTACAAACATCTTTCGAATAAGCATATTATACACAATGTGTTTGGTGGACTCGTGGTCTATATGTCTTAGGCCAAGTTACAGTTCTTTACCTATATACTACACACAGTTTTTGTTAATAGACAATTTTTATCTGCTGTACATAATCAGGACACAATTTTACCCGTTTCGTTTTATTTACTCGTAAATAACCTTTATTTTATTTTAATAAAACGCCTACCAAGTAAAATTGTTTTTCCCTAACCAAAATATGAGTGATCCTAACAATCATTGATACTCTAAATAAAGATAAAATCAGCTGGAATCAAATTCGTAGCATTATAGAGATAAGATCCTGCAAATATTTGTATTAATAGAAGATAGTAAAAAAAATATATACAGAGTGGAAATGGATAAGCTTTCTATAGGAATTCAAAAACATTAATAAAAAACAAGAGTGGGTTTTAAACAAGCACAAAACTGAAAATTACCCTTATGATAAGAAATAAGTACTATTTTTTTAATAAAAACAAAGACATTTAATTTGACATTTTTAGTAAAGATTCTCATGCTGATTTTGTTCTTTCCACCATTGTTTCACAAAATCTAATTCTCCTCAGAAAAGACCTGTTGCGTTTTTGTCCATTTAAGGCTTTAAATGCATTTTTTCTTTGTGTAACTTATCTGTCAGTACTACTCAAAAAAAACAATGTCAACATCCCTAACATATAACAGGCGTTACCTTACCGCATTCTCCCTCTACCGTTTTTTATGAACGCATTTATTTATATATACCATGCGTGTACGTTTCCAATGTGTATATCAATTGATTGGAGTCACTGTGTAAAAATAGCAAAAACTATAAAAATCGGGGATTCCCGGTCTTTTACGTGCAACCATCGAGTTATCCATTTATCTTATCTGTTTACTATTTTTGTTGAAAATAAAATAGCACAAACATAATGTAAAAGGGACTAGTGTTATTGATTTGTGCACCTGGAGAGCCGTTAAAACAAATGTAATTTCAACTGTTACTGCAGTGTTGTCAGTACGACATATGATGTGTACGTCGTGATTGATTTCGTTTAGAAAAATGAAAATTTGAGGTAAGTATACTAATTATAAAAAAAATTTGAACAACGTATTAATATCAATATCATTTATTTGTATTAATAATATTGCTGTTTGTATTAAACCTTTTTTATCTTATCTTCAGGTTAGCTTGCATTTATTTAAGATTTGTTAAAGCGTTTTAAAATTTATCAATTTTTTTTTATTCGATTTAGTAATTTTGAAATATTTACTTATCAATTTATTATGGGTTTTGAAGTACAGTGGTTAAAAGTCAATGTATTATTATTTTGAAATAATTAAAAAACTGTGCATATTGTGATATTCGGGCTTTTTACTTGTATACTGAAGCTTTATGTAAAAACAGTTTTTTTTTTAAGAGCTGGGTTATTTTACCTTTATTTCCGAGTAGTTGTTTACATCTGGTAAGAGGAGCAAATCTAGTTTTATTAATTTTTGTAACTTTCATTCAAGATGTCTGCTTGCCCACCTCCTCCTCAAGATCGAATACTTTTTTCGACTTTCGAAAACGAACTTTTCATCAGAGCCGCAAGCTAAACAACATACCTATATCAAAAACGTTTTTACCCCAACTCCACCTTTTGTAGGGTAAAAATTCCTACTAACTAGACTAGCACTTTTTTTGTTGTACTGCACTGTGCCCTAGAATCAACTAGTAGCGGGCAGCGTTATTTTAACGTAGCGCACCTAGATGTTAATCACCACGGCCCCCCTTTCGGAGACACGAATTGAGATACGCTTAATTAGCTCGCTAATGCTGTTGTAGAAGCTATCAGTACCCACTGATGGGAGCGAGGTATACCTATCCAGACCTCCACTAGCTCTCCAGGCTAGTATCGGAGTTATAAACGTACTCACTCGTCGAGACCCCTTCTCCCGGCATAGTAGACGGCCTCTAATCCAGCTTTGGACTTTCCCCACAATGTGGGGCCACTGCCCGACCGAAACCATTCTCAATGTGGCAGGCCTGGATGGTTATGCCACCCCCGTCTACCAATTATAGACCTGGCGTGCCCTCGTCAGTGCTTTGTTTAGTTCTACCTAAGCAGAACCCCGGTGTGTACCTTTTGGAGGTATTGTCTTGAGCATTGAGAGGCTATGTGTTCGCGTCAATACCCCTTAAGTCTAGCGACTCGAGACGATTTCTTTGGATCACAGACTGGAACTGCACAGCCATAGCGTGATCCTGATACTCTCGTCTCTGAATTCTTCTGTCTGGTTGCATGCAGTTTCCTATCGGCCGGGGCTTGCCCCCCTCCCCGACCAGGATAAACCTCACTCGAATTCTCCTCCATCGGGCTTGGTGAAGCAGCGGGTGAGTACCGGTGCACCATAAGTGACTTCACCCTCAGGCGAGAATCCAATCCACCCACACCGGTACTCATGTTAGAAGAGCTTCCTCTTCGACGTTCATGAGTCCCCTTCGAGGGCACTTACGTGCGTCTCTACCACACATTTCATTCTGGCTTTATCGCCCGTTACCCAGATTTCCTGAGATTGCGTAGAGTCCAGCCAGTTTTATGGGTGAGAGCCGTGTGGTATGCTCCGCTCACCCCACAACTTGCACTACTTTGCTTTTGTTTTTTTTTTGTATTTAAAGATTCAGTTACTTTACTGCGGTTTATAGGTGGGGGTCTATTATTACTATACACTCCTGCATGGTACGCTTAGTTCAAAGATAGTATACAGTATACTCTTGCATGAGCTCATCAAATCCAGTTGACGGCATTAATTGTTTCTTATGTTTACATGAAGTTGAAATACGCTATTCAAATGTACGACTATAAAGGTAGCAAGTAGGTACACTTAAATTATTTCCATATCAAACCCGTATTTTAACATGGGTATACAAAACTTAATGCATTTTAAATATGAATACCAACAGAAAAAAATTTGGACACCTGGTCTTATCATTCTAATCTTCTCCTCTTTAATTATTATTATGCAGGTATGGTTGCAGGTGATTTATAAATGTTGTAGCACAGATCCCACATTTGTGTTACAGCTAAGGAAAAACTACAGAAAACTTTAACTCACATTTCTGTTTTTAAAAACAAGATTGCCTTCCGTAACTAGGTCAGTTACGACTGTCAGAACCGGATCCAAAATTCAATGAAACTTTAAAATTCATTTTCTGGAAAACTATTCGTTTTTGACCTATACTTGTCAAGGTAAATTAGCTCTACTGCCTCCCCTCTTCCTACCATTTAAAGGATATCACGTATTTCTAAATTACCCTGTATAAAGTAAATACTTGCAGAGAATTGTTTTTTACATAGATCAGAAGTTGGCTAAATGCTTTCTGCAAAGTTAAACTAATTTCTCTGCATTTGGAGAGTAGATTCTTACCCCTGGGAAAGGATAGTAAGTCGTCCAAGAGAAATGGTGTATTGTATACCTAATATTCGGAATTCTGTGTAGATCAGAAGTTGGCTAATTATTTTTCTGCGTGATAACTAAATTATATTTTTAATATTTAGTGGCTCAGAAAGAAGGATCGAAAGAAAATTAAAAAAAATGGTGGGTTTTTCTCAAAACGATTTCCACGGAGAGTTGTAAGTCCAGGAGAAAGCGTTAGATTGTGTAATTTGTGAAAAGAAATTGTTTTGCATACGTCAGAAGTTAAAGTAAATATCTCCTTCAATATTAAATTAATTTTCTAAACTTTGGTGGCTCATTCCTACCGCAGGGGGAGGGTCGCCAGTCCATGAGAAAGCGTAGATTGTCAAGTTTGTAATTAGAAATTATTCTACATAGGTCGGAAATATGTTTTTCACTATGACTGGACCGGTCTTAGGGCTTTCATTCCTTGGGTTTGAAGATGGTCCCAGAACAAGGCTGGACTTCAGAACGCGAAGAGTTGTAAAATTTATCCGGGCAGTGTGTCTTTGAGGAAACCGTTTCGCCAGGTGCTTTCTCTAGTGCAGTCACGACTGTGAAGTGGCAATCTGTGAAGTTTGATTCTCTGTATTTGATGGATGAGATTCATCCGGCAAGGCTATCAAGTGGGATCACTTTTAATTAAGGTATGTTAATGCGAATACATGTCTTAGGACACCCACCTTCTAACAACTAAGGCAACCCCACTTCCACATATATGTGGGGTCTCTGCTTATAGAGTCGGATGGGACCCTGTCAAAGGCTGACCAAGCCTTTATTATAGTAGGCCGGGTAGCAAAATTCTATGTAATCCTAGGCAGACCTAGGACCAAGCGTAGGTACACTTAAGGTGGAGGTGAAGGGACTTCCTCGGATAATTTATTAACTTTTTTGATTTGATAACTTGATTTGATAAAGGTAAATGATCTGTCTTTAGCATTAAATAAACATGAAAAAGTGTTAGTGTTGGTTTTAAAGGCTATATATTTTGTAATTGTTGTTTTCTCGTTGCATATGTGCAATTCTTTCTGATGCCAAAATATGATACAGTGTGTATAAAAAGTAACGAAGCCTGTCAATATCTCCTCTTCTGATAAATCTACAAAAAAAAGTTTGAAATAAAAGTTTTTGGCAGTAACTTAAACAACCAATTTGAAATACTTTTGAATATACAGGGTGATTCATTTGTAAGGAATGCATCAAAGTTACCTTTTTAAATATCACACCTTGTATATCTTTCCAGTTATTGATACTCGATTAAATTACAAATCCAACTATAATAACTGCATGTTTTTAAGTTTATTCGTTCTAAAGTTGCCAGCCAAAAAAGAAAAAATTTTTTGAAAAGGTAATTATTTATTGTAATCAAGTAGGTGTATGTAAAACCATCAAAAACCCAAAGTACTCCCTATTGTTAATACTGAAATTAATATTTCTATACTTAAGGGGGCACTATTGCCGCAAAATATTAGCGTCAAAATATACCTCACATTCTTCATTCAGTTTTCTTTTAATAATCGTTTTTTTAGCAAGATAACGTTTGATTGCTAAACTGTTAAGGTAGTGTGGATCATAGTCTGTAAGGAGTAGATATCTAAAAAAATTTTATAATCGTATTCGAAAATCGCCAATTTTGTAGAATTAATGTTTTCTAAGAAATAACCAAACTAAACACAATACAGTCATTATAACACTGTTTAATAGCAAAATCAATGACAATGGATAAATGTTTTTGCTTACTTATTTAGTATTGATTGAAATAAAATAGATGTACACGGCGCGGAAATTTAAATGTGGCAGCACGAAAAAAAAGCACGTCATTTTTAGTTGAACGCTTTCTGCACCAGGAAGCGTTGGGTGGTAATATTCGCTAGAGACCCTTCAATTAGAGTCTGGCCAATGCGTTGCCACGGTGCCCGCCATTTTATATCACAATATTTTTGATATAATATCTTGATTTTGACATCCTAATTACAATGTAATTTTATTGCTAAATAATGCTTTATATACATAACCCACAGTTTCGTGATTTTTAATTGAGTCAAGTACTGTTTGCATGCGTGCCAATATTTGGTCGTGTAACTATTTCTATGCTTTTCAAATTTGGCGCCACGTGTTGTGATATAAGATGGCTGCCTTGGCCAGACTCTGATTAAAGGGTCTCTAATATTCGCGAGACATTTAAAAGTAATTTAACTTTCCTAATCTTTTAACTATTATTTAATAAATTTCCGAAGTAAATGTTGTTTTTATTTACTTAAGAGCATGTGACGGTTAATTTTTGAATAAACTATTTCACTCTGAATTAGTCCTGATTAATTTCTTAAAACCAATATATATTTTCAATATTTTAATATAGTAATACTTTTCTTTTTCTTAAAACCAGCAAGAAAAACTGATATTTCTAAAGATATTTAGCAGTTTTGTATTCCCCTTTTTGATTTCAACTACCTTAAATTATTCCTTGGCATTTAAAAATTAAAAATTTCAGTTAAACTTAAAATATTTTGAAAGTTCACGCATATCTGGCATTACTGTGAGCAGAGAACTGCGATGCGATCAAATAATGTTTCTATTTACATTTTAAAATTTTAGTTTTAAGGAAATTAATTCCGTTTTGCGGACCGTAGCGCCATCTTTAGGTGTTTATAGTTTCTGAAGCTTCCTATTATTAACACTGGCGGCGATAACGCGCCCTTAAACCACAAATACAGGAAATGAGTCATCACAAATCACCTGAGCGACACCGGGGGAATCCTAACACTTTAGTGCATTCTATATATCTCTCTATTGTTTACTTTTTTCTTTCCATATATTCGTTACACAATAGAGAGAGATGGACTACAATAATGCGTTAAAACCAAACCGCAGTCGCCCAAGTGATTTGCGGTTGACTCTTTCCTTGAGTTTATGGTTTTGGTATAATTACTTTAGTGTTTCTAACGTATTTTTGTAAAATTCTTAAGAATATACAGTATGTTTACAGAACAAGAAAGATAACAATTCTACTGATGAGAGGGTACGGCGATCGAATAAAAAGTTCTGGGATGTAGCTCATTTAGTTAATGATGCTTTTCAAATCGTGATCCTATTACTAGAACTGCAGTTTGGCGAACTGTGGAAATGTTTTAAAGAAACAGGTTTAACTAGAAATCACCCTAACAGTGGCGGAACTTCAAAATTTAGGCCCTCCAGCAAAATTAAATTCGAGCCCCTTTAACAAATTTCAGTTGAATTGTGATAATGAAATTATGATTGATTGGAGAATGTTATACTTTTATTTATTTATTTTGTTACTAACCTGTGACCTGTGAGTTAATAGAAAATTAACCGAAATCGCCAAAAAGATAATAAAATGTCTGTGCAAAATTCAGCCAAGTGTTTATTAAATATTTACCTTACAATATATTGGATCTATGGAGCAAAACGTGTTATTCCAATTATTAACATTTTTATTAATAAATATTTTACTCTTTTCTCAAATTATCGACGAACAAAAAGTTCGTCTCTGAATTCGTGAAGTCTGTCTGTTGCCTTGTTCCCTGTTGACTTTTTTGAAGTTTTCTTTTTGGAATCGTATAGTACATCAAATTCTAAGAAACTTTTGGTTGAAATATTTTTTGTATCTCTTCGGGAAAGTGGTCAAAATGACCACCGAAAATTTCGGTAAATTTTTGAAAAATGAAAAATTTTGATTTTTTAAAAATTTACGAAAAAATAAACTCTGCGCATTCTCAAGTTTTTTATTAAAAGTGTTAAATAAAAATATGAAATCTTTAGTCGGAAATTTAATTATTCCCTGAAACCGTTTGTCGTAATTAAAATGTTATTATTGAGAATACAGGGGAGGGGGGGCTCAAAAAAAATTTGCTTGGAGCCTCGAAAGTGGTAAATCCGCCCCTGCTATCCAGTAATCAAGTCAAGTACTTAATACACGTACATGTAGAACTGTAGGAGTAACGTTCAGTCTTTTTCAAAATTGGCATCGTCTGCTGTATCAGTTCATAATAGTTGAAATAATATTATTGAAGGTGTTACCTAGAACTGCAGGCAATAAAGCTGATAATCCAACACTTTAAAGGGTATGCTGTCTACCGCTCATACCGTATCGATATCCGAAGGCTCGACGGCTACATGTTACCTGACAATTTATAAAAACAAATTCTTGAAAATGTTTTTGTTTTCAGTTTGTTTTAACGTAATATGCCTATTAAATTATTTATTTATTTGTGGAAAATAAAAATTTCTTTAAGTGAAATGGATGGAGTGTACTGAGGCGGAGGCTCCGGGCCCCCTAGTGGTCTGCCCCCCGCACTGCTCCCTTTTGCTGTATAGTCGTTCCGCCACTGCACCCTAAAACTGGTCGACCAAAAACAGCCACAAATGATAAAAAATGCTTGGTTCTTATACAAACCACCAATCCCAGGTAGATGCGGGAACATAGAACACGAAAACCTTTAAAAGTATCAATGTTATTGGCTCGTTTTTTATTGAGAGCAATTTAAACGGACCAAAGTATTTAGACATGCTACAAAATCAAATGGTCCCTGCAATAAGAAATGTTATTGATGAAAATTTTAACAATATTTGGTTACAGCAAGATGCTGTATCACCATCTTTTTAGTGTCGCCGTTAGAAATTATTTAAATTAAAGCTGTTTTCCGAAACAGTTGGATAGGAAGGAGGCACCACCATTGAGTGGTCACCATGCTCTCTAGATATGTCACATTTAGATTATTTTTTGTGGGGATACTGTAAAAGTATAGTATATAAAATAAAACCAGAAAACTTGGATGACCTCAGAAATCGAATAATGGTGACAACCACACAGATATCTTATGGGAAGTGGCGTAGTATTAGCTTTATATACTGGGCTTGGATACTGCTAAATAGAAGAACGAAGGCAATTCGAGCACCAATAATTAAATAATAGATATTTATTTTATTAGGAGTATAAGTGAAACTTTATGTGACGAAGTATGAATGTTTAAACGCTGAGCGAAGCGAGACGAATTAAATCCATACAAAGTCACATAAAATCACTTATACTCCAAATAAAACACAATATTTTTTTCAAACGATTCATTCTATAACACGTGATATTAAAATCCGAGTATTCAAAGAAAAAAAAACGAAAATACGGGTAACTTGCCTTGCGTCGATTATGGTGATTGCTATGGGCAACATCTTTGAAGCTAACAATGTTTTATACTCCTCCGGAGTATAAAAGTATTAGAAAATATAATAAAAATCAAAAGATTAGTAATTTAATTAGTAATAGATTTGTAATTTAATAGAGTATCAAAACTAGAAAAATATACAGTGTGTGCTATTTAAAAAAGTAACCTTGATGCACTTTTTACAAATGAATCACCCCGTTTATACAAAAGTATTTCAGATTGGTAGCTTAAGTTATTTAAAACTTTTTTTTGTAGACCTATTAGAAGGAGATATTGACACGTTACGTTACTTTTTATACACACTGTATAATTTGTGTCTAATAATTTATCACAATGACGACACGCATGCACTTACCTGACAGAAATTACATGGAGAATTCGAACCATTACGTGCATGGCGTAACTACTGTCAAACAAAGGCCATGAATTCTTTTTTTATTTAAGAGGAAACTAAATCTATATTTTCGATGGAATGTATAAAAAATAGAAAATCTATGCCACAGCGAAAGACGAATGTTTTATCCTACTATTATGACTATATACCTTGGCAAAACCCAGCTGCCTGACACCAGAATGTACAGGAGCTGCATATAACAATGTTTACAAACTTTACTTTATTGCTGAGAACTTTGTATTAATGCTCATTTTTGTTTTTGCAGAATAACCAACTAAGACAGTTTTGCTTTCGAAAAACTGACATCATGAACAACTCCATTGAAAATAATCATATCTACACCTGTCCATCCCTGGCAGCTTGCCCTTGGAAATATACAAATTATAGGGATTTAGTTCTACATTTTCAACATTCTCACGCAGAATCGTTTGTTGATACTAGTTCCTTTCTAGAAAAGCACCAAGAAAAAAACAGTGTCTATTTTATTATACCTAATACCGTGAATTATAAAAGAAATATAATGACGAAAACGCTTGATAACATTTTCATATTACAATTGGAATCCAATGTAAAACGTCAAAAACTTTGGTGTGGTGTTCGTTATATAGGCCCAAAAACTCATGCGGAACGTTACTTTTATGGTATAGCATTTTTTAATTTAAAAAATTGGAAAGAATTTCGTAAATTTGGAATGATGCAGCCAGATACTGAATGGAGATTTGACAAAAGTGTTATGAAAGAGTTTGGTTTAAATTTATTTAAACATGATCAAGCATTATCTTTTAAGGGGCGATTTGAAATACACCACTATCAACCAGCTGTTATTGCTGAAATTCGCATGAATAGGAACTTCCTTTTAATAAATCAAATTTACTGCCAAACTTGCCAAAAACAGATTTTATCTTCTGTATATCTATGTCCATCTTATCATGCCATTTGCGAGAAGTGTCAGATAAACACAAAGAGTTGTGAATATGCTGAAGATCGAAACAAATGTGATTTATTGCTTGAAGATGTCACTAAATATTTATGGCATTATTGCAGTAATGTTGAACGTGGCTGCATTTTTATAGGAAATAATTTGTCGCTAAAAAGGCATAAATTAGTTTGTCCCCACAATGAAAAGAAAGAAAAATTACCTCAATGCCAATTATTAACATATTCTCAAAATTTTAAGTGCCCATCATTGCAAGAATGTAATTGGCAAGGTCAAATGAAACAGTTAGTTTCACATTTTCAAGACTTGCATTGTGAATCATATTCTAAAGAGAAAATATTGAGTGTCTGTGTACCGAATGATAAACACTATAAGAACATGATACTATTAGAAAGTTTGGGGGGTACCTTTTTGTTGCAATTTGAAACAGAACTAGATCTCAACAAATTATGGTGTGGAGTTCATTTTGTTGGAACAAACACAAAAGCAGAAGAGTTTATTTTTTGTATCAAGTTTCTTGGTGTAACTAATAGGGAGATTAATAGATTTGGAATAATGCAGGCGAACCTTGATTGGATTTTTGATAAAAATACAATGATGGAATTGGATCTAAACTGTGTGAAAAGAGTAGCAAACAATTTTAAGATTTATTTGGAAGTGAACTATTATAATTCAACCAAGACTATTGCTAAAATGCACACAGATCACTTGACAGACAGAATAAAATGCATTGTTTGCCAAAAGAAAATCACATTAGGTGCATTTTTATGCTTATCTGGTCATCTTGCTTGCAACACATGCAGAAGAAAATATACAAAATGTGAATATAGACAAAAACATAACAAATGCAATCTAAAACTGGTTGATGTCAGTAAGTATTTATGCCTTTATTGTGATAATAAAAAGAGTGGTTGCAATTTTGAAGGAAAATGGCAAATGCTTAAAAAGCATCAATCAGTTTGTCGCTTCAACGACCAAAAACCAGAACAATCATTGCGTTCATCATTAACTGATTTTCAAAAATTGAAGCGTTCATCATTGCAACCAAATCGTTTTAAGGAATTTTTGGAGGTGAACGACTATAATTCAAAGACTATTGCTGAAATGTACATGGATCGCTTGACAGGGACACTAAATTGCTTTCTTTGCCAAAACCAAATAACATCATGTGCGTTTTTATGTTCATCTGGTCATACTACTTGCAACATCTGCAAAGGAATATATAAAAAATGTAAATATGGGCAATATTATAATAAATGTAATTTAAAGTTAGTTGATGTCAGCCAGTATTTACGACATTACTGCGATAAAAAGGATAATGGTTGTAGTTTTAAAGGGAAGTGGAAAATGCTGAAAAGACATAAGTTAGTTTGTCGCTTCAAAGACCAAAATAAATATCTACAAAAACAATTATTGCCACAAGATTCATCATTAACAGATTTTCAAAAATCGAAGTGTCCATCATTGCAAGACTGTAATTGGGAAGGTCTTTTAAAAGAGTTGGGTACACATTTTAGACAGTTACATTCAGAATCATACACTAAACTGAAAACCTTCACATTCTATGTACCAATTGCTAAGAATTGCCAGAAGAATATATTACTGGAGTATTATGATAATACTTTTTTATTGCAGTTTAGATCCGACGTAAGATCCAATACATTCTGGTGTGGTGTTATTTACATTTCTTCAAATACAGATGTTGAACATCTCTTTTATAGTATAACTTATGTAAGGAAAAACAATGGAACAAATGTTTCCAGATTTAGAATGATGCAGCGATTGAACAATGATTGGACTATTGATAGAAACGCAACAATAAAACTCAAGCTGAATTCAGTTAAAGATGAAGAACTTCACATTAGAGTGAGTTTTCAGTTCCACTATTACAAAGCAGCTATCATAGCTGGTATACATAAAAAAAGTTTATTAAATGAAATAACATGCATGGCTTGTAAAAGGTCTATTGAGTCATATATATTTCTATGCCTGACAGGGCATACTATTTGCAATGATTGTAGTGGAGAATCTAAATTTAAAAAATGTGTATTTGATAAAAAGTATAGAAAATGTAATTTAATACTTGAAGATGCCACAGAGTTCATACAACGTTATAACAATAGAGTGTACATAGGTTACTCTATGCAGGAGAAGAAAGAACTACAAAACCCTCAACTGTCTCATAAGAGGGATGGTCTACACAATGGCCAAAATAAACAAAAGTATAACTGCCCATCATTGAAGAAATGCCGCCGCTGGTACACCACCAAAAATATCTTTAACATGTGTATACCAACTAGCACTAATTACGAGACAAATATAATATTCAGTTGTTTTGAACACATGTTCTTACTGCAATTTGAGTCAAATATCAATAGAAAAGAAGTTTGGTGTAGTGCTCGCTTTATTGGATCAAATACAGATAGAGACTGTTATTTTTTAAAGGTAGTTTTACAGCAGAAGATCTCTAAATTTGGGACGATTCAACCAGATACTGATTGGACTTTTAATAGAAATGACATGATAAGATTTGATGTAAATTCATTTAAAACTGGGTACATTTCACTGTTTTTTGAAATATGTCAATACCAGCCAAAAATAATTGCTGACATTCACAAGGAGCTTTTAAAAGATAAAGTAAACTGTGCACTTTGTCTAAAACCAATCATATCAGCAATATATCTATGTTTGGCTGGTCATACTATTTGTAATAGTTGTACCACAGAATCTACAGATCAAAAATGTGAATACAAAGGATGCAACTTGAAACCTAAAGATGTCAGCAAATATTCTTCATATCATAATGGGAATAAAAAAATTGACGTGTATTTAGATAGTTTAGAGTTTAGCATGTTTCCAACAAAGTCTAAGAAACGCAGGTTCGAAATTCTATTGGATGTTTCTAATAAAATTAAAATAATAAAGAAAAATAATCGTTCTTTTGGAATAATGCAAATACCTGTTAAGAAAACTAATTTTATTAGGGATTAGAGTTTTTAGGTCTATATGATAGATCATCAAATTCTTAGAGAAATCGAGTTTTGCTTGAATCTTACCACATGGATCATAGTATAAAGCATGGATATCTGTAACAATGTTATCTCTACTTGCACCACCGGACCTTAATGACAATAACGCTGCAATTTTGAGTAATCCGTCCGAAAAATCGTATGTTAGCTGAATTGCTTCGTATAGCTCCGGTTACAATCTACATGTAGGTTCAGGTAGTAACCACTGAGTAATACAATAATTCTGTTTTTTTTCTCAATGCAACTGTGCACAGAATTAATCACATTTCATTTGTGTGTGACTGAAAAAGTTTTTGTATAATGCAGATTCTGTGCATTATTGCAAAATTTAACAGGGTATCGGCCAAATTAATATTTCTAATTGTGAAATTATGACATCCCCAATTTAGTTTCAAAATATATTTTTTTGACTTTGACCCATAGAGCCTATATCCATTGCTCTCACCTTATCACCACATTGTTTTGTTCTGTAATTCTTCAATATATCTTTCCTATTCACGTTCATCGATGTTATTAAATTACAGCGGTCTTTTTTCGGAGAAAATAGGCTTCTTTCTGTTATTTCTATTTCTTCTTCTTTTGTTCTGTTTGCATTTTGAATCACTCATGCCAAAACTGCTATTTTCTACCCAGTTTTCCACTGAGACGCGAGAAACATCTTTCGAAAAACTTGAACTAACTCTTTACCATTGTGAAATTTATACACCTTGGTATTTTCTCGTCTACTTTCTTAATGTTTCGTTTTACTTTTCTTGCTCGAAGATGAAAGTTGACATAGCCAGACTCGAAAACTTTTCTTTGATTCTATGTCATTTTTTCCCAAAAGTCTTCGATAAAACTGGTGCAAAACCTTTTTTGGATTTTAGACACATTTTCGACGAATAACGTTCTCTCATTTTTTTCGCATCTCGGGGAATGTTATGCTTAAAATTTTTACTTTATCATGTGCAAATTCTAAATAGCCTTTACCTCTTATTCTAAGCCTTTGATTTTGTATTCGCTTTCACTTATTTTTGTCCGCTTTATGTTTCTTTTGCGCCCTTCGTTTACATCTCCCCATTCAACATCGTCGCTATTTACTTGAACCCTATTACGTTCGATTTCATCGATGACAAATTCTTCTTGGGGAGCTCCATGATCAAGATCATCGCTTTCAGGCTAACTGTTACGAACATAATCTTCATTGTTAGCAGAATAATGTACACTAGAATTATGTGTCTTAGCGGGTATTGTCGGATCGCCGACGATATGTAGTTAGAAAGTAAATCTTATTTTATAAATTTGTTCTTTTTGATGAAATATTCTAATGCTCTCAGAACGTTGATCGATTTTAATACTGTTATTACTGTATTTATTATGTTATTACTGTATGTGTTACTTAATACTACCGTTATTCTGTAAATACCGTTGTACGCAATTTTTGTACCAATAGTTGTTAACACTATATAAATAAAGTGCCGCTAAAAAAGTAGTATTCTTTTATTGACCAGATATTAACTGTTATGGACATCCTCATCATTTCTATAACGTAATCAGATAGATCCTTGTTTAGGGCAAAAATTATGTATTGCGATGACTACTTTACCAACATGGTCTTAAAGATGGTATCCATACATGATTGAAATTTAAATAAAAGAACTGTTTTGTGATAGTAGAAGTTCGCTTGCAGTTTAATTCTGAAAAAGAAACTGTAATTAGTACCAATAAGAAAAGAACAATAAATATATGATTTTATAACAATAAAATTTAATTCATATAACAACCTAATCTCAATATAGCCTAAATCACGGTTTCACCATGGATTCAAGGTAAACACAATATTGGCCCAAATAATGACCAAGGAAGGTTTATATCGAGATTAGAAAACGAGACTTAAATTTATATCGGTCTCCAATGTAAATAAAAAAGTTAGAAAAATGAAATTTAGAAAAACAAGATATAAAAATTATGTATCACTAAAAAATTTGTAAAAGATTTTAAAATAAGTGTTAATCCAGAATATTACAACGCGTTTTATTAATATCAAAGCATAAGAGCAAAACTAAATAAGAAGAAAATTACATAAATTTTGAAAACTTAACAATGGTCGTGGGGTGTTAGAAAACACAACAGTTGGTACATCGACAAGCCGTGCATACAATTTAAACTGAAAACGAAGAATAAAAGGTTGCTGTCAATAATGCAAATTGACTTATGAAGGTAAAATAAACTTTTGACAAAGTTACCAACACGTTTCAGCAATTTCCAGACATCGAAAAGACTGATTTGCAGGGTATCGGCACCGACAGTGAAGGGGTCCAACTACACCACTCACCGCAAACAAGACCTGAAAGAAGAAAGAAAAACACACATCTAAGTTCATCAGGTTTGTGTTATGGTAAAAGTGTTTTGAATAAATGAATAAAGAAAAAGGTTTAGTGCTTCTGTTCTATATCAAATGCTTAACAGTGTTGCTACAAACAAAGGAGTTTATTATAAAAGTGAATACTTATCTTAAAAATAAAAACTGTAAAAACCGTAAGTGAATTAATACATGCTTTCAAAGAATAAATCAAATAAATAAAATGTATATACCAAAGAGATAAATCTAACACTTACTTAATTTTATAGTATTCATTCATAGAGTTGTATAGGTTAAGTAAATTCATCTGTTAAGTTTGACATATATTTCTGAACTGTCACTATAAACTTTCATATGATAAAAATCTCATTGAAACAAAACTAATGGCGATCCCATCGTATAAAAATGTTATTAAATAAAAAAAAAGTAGTTAATCAAAGAACCCAGTTAAAGACTTATTCAAAACTAGGAGTCTCAACAATCGATAAAATAAGACCACATATAAATTTATAAGACCCTAAACTGGGGTTTGGCATCTTTTTTGCTCAGGATGACAATCGGGAAGCAGTAGTTAGAGATGCGTGGTTTCCAGTTATTGAGCGATGATTTGCTTCTTGGTGAGTCTGAAGGGGGCGTCTTGCTGTAACCAGATGGTGGCCGAGTGGCAGTGTCGTCATAGGTCCCCGGTGACCTTGATTGTAGCTTGTAATTCCGTCAGAAGCTTTGAAAAGCATTCGGCAGAAGAGGCTGAGAAGCCTTGTGTCACGTCTTTTAGATCGATGATGCTTCGCTGGCTAAAGGACGTGCATTGCAGGTGTGTCGTACGTCCTGGCCGAAGCGTAGGCACCCTCGGACGTAGTCCATTACAGCTTTTCTCGAAGACACGGTTGTCCAAAGATCAGTGGCGTAAAGAGGTCGGTCACGATAGTGCATACAGCAAAAATGCATTGACGAAAGACACACATCACTGAAAGTTAATGCAATTTTTGCGGACTACTTTTGAAATCAAAAAAGGAGGGATGAGGTTACAAAAGATGTGAAATAACTATATCATCACAGGAAATGCTGCAATATATAAAAGCAACGATTTATCGCAATGGCTCAGAATCAATATTTAAAACCCGATTAAGATAAAGATCTCGAGGAGTTTCAAGTAAGCATAAAGAACTTTATAAAATATAAATAACAAGAACAACATTTTACTCGACTGTTAAATTCCATTTTCCATGAGTTATAACGTAAATAACTATTCTAGTATTCAAACACTTTGAAATTAACGTTACTGGAATCGGCTTTTGACCTTTACCAAACAATTTTAAAAGTGGGTGATTGCCTGCCACTTTCAGATATATTTCCGTTTGTCACCTTCCAAATTGCAGTTACTAGTTTCTTAATTCAATGAGTTGTTAGCTTTAATAAAGCCCAATTTGCATAATTTGGAAACGTCATTACTAAATACAAAAATTCAAAGGACCCCGCACTAATAATATAGAAACTGGCCCACGGTTAAATTGGCTGGATTTTTGATGTGTTATGGTTATCGACTCCCTGATTAAGTGTTCATGAGTACAAACTCCAAAAACTCATGGTTTGCCCACCACAGATGCTTAAAGTTGCGTGTTTTGAAATCGTTCAAGCTTTTGAAACTATTCTTATGGAAACTGGCCCCTAGTTAAATTTGCTGAATTTTTGATAGGTTATAGTTATAGATTACTCGATCAAAAGTTTTCAGGAGCACAAACTTCAAAAACCCATGGTTTGCCCACCACAGATGCTTAAAGTTGCGTGTTTTGAAATCATTCAAACTTTTGAAATTAATTTAATTTGTTTATTAAAATTAGATTTTATTGTGACTTTCTTTTATATTTCACAACATTCACATACACTTTTACTTGAGTGGGTATACTTGTGTATTTCAATGTCATCGAATGATCCACATAAAGTAAAAATGCTTTGCTTAGCCATGAAATTTTACGAGAATTGTTATAGGAGTTGAAATCTTGGTAATTAACGAGATTTTTGATTATGGTGAGTCTCTTCGTCTCTCACACTCCTGGTGCTTGATTATAGTGAGTCATCTCGTTTCTCACATTCAGGCTGCTTTATTATAGTGAGTCCTCTTGCCTCTCACTTTCGGTCATTCTGAGTGTTGGATTCACGTGAGTCCCTTCGACTCTCAATAAAATGATGTGACATTAGCCTATTTTACTCCACTATGTCTATGTTCAAATCCTCGTGATTTGCTCTATGTCCTGCAACCACTGTCGTTTGCAACAATGGTGCGTCAAGCATATCTCACATTAGATTGATGGCGCGCATATCCAAGATACTACAAAATGCTTTCAATATGTGCACATGTACCCAAAGTCTTGCTCTAGATTGACAAGTACAGTAATAACCACTAATAGGATCTTCTTCATTATTCCCTTCATCAACATATGCGATAAAGACTTGATGGTATGTGACATTACGAAATCTTGAGTAAACTCTGATTCAAATGAGACTATTTGCATTTAATAACGTGTTAATCTGTTCCTTGTTCAAGTTCCTCCAGCCCTTTTTTTCGAAGTGTATCTTGGATGTAGGATGGAGCAAGATTTACCTGGTAAATGTCGAATGTTATGCCTCGTAGCTAGTCTTCATTGAACTGTGGAAAATCAGGCACCTGATTGTTTAGTCTGTACTACTGAGCTGGACTAGTTCGCAGATTATCAACCTCTACCCGCGCTTGTCACAAACGGGATTATTTGCAATTAAATAATTCATACATTGCATTCCGCATACATAGCGCAAAAGTTGCCGAGGTTACGCGCATATCTGCAACAACATCCCACGTTACCCGACCGCCTAAGCAGCAGCTTCCTACGCCATCAGACCATCTGCAGCGGCTACCCACGCGCATGCACGCGTATGCATCTCATTAGAAGTAATTTATACAGTCTGCATATCCTTGAAAATAATTTATTCATTTATACAGCATGCATTTATATTTGCATCTTATTATGCATTTAGTATATATTCATCTGATTATATGTAATTTATTCATTTATACAGTAAGGCTTTCGCAATATTCATGAAGATACAGTATATAACCAGCTTGCTTTGAGCTTACAATTCAGTCAGTGCCATGACTCAAAGAAGCCACAACATAAAGCAAGCTGTTGAGAACCTTTTTTATTATTTATTGAAGGGTTGATGCGAATCTAGCACTGAGGGATGCCGATTACCTGTCTTCCCTCTGCTTAGTTATTAGGGGGTTGTGCCAGGCTACCTATGCTGAGTTGGAGTATTCTAGAACCCAGATTGCTCGGTTTCCTAGCGCTTAGTTTGTAGAGCTTGTGTTAGTACAGGGTGGTTCGGATCGCCCTCATGTTTATGTTAGTTTTAAAGGCTTATACAACCTCACACTTTATTTGTAAACCCAATGTGTTGTAACTTATTGTTCAGTATATGATTAATTGTGGTCTGCGTTTACTTTCCATTTCTACCTCTGACTACGACCCCCAGTCGCGAAAACCCCACGTGACACTACATTTGCAACTTGTGCCCGTTTCAGCATCTCTCTAGCCAGTTCAACAGTTGATTCTTGCATGTGAATAAGGGGATGATATCAATTAATGATTGCACCGCCAAAAGATCACTTTCATTTAGGTGGCGCTGCAATCGATGTTAGGTATAGAAACATAACCTCACTTTTTCTGACTATTTATTTCTGTAGATTTGATTGTTATTGTAACTGCAAAATGCCTTATAATTGTTGTGTGCCTCAGTGTTCATCTATTACTAATAAATATTTTATTAGAAAATGGTTGTTTATCATTAGATCAGGAAAAAACCAACAAAATATACAAAAGTTTGCTCTAAGCATTTTCTACCAAAAGATTATAAAATTACCAATATGGGTAAGTTTTCTAACTGTAATTTATTTTATATCTAAGCTTACATATTTTATTTTATTTTATATTTAAGAATTTTATGGAAAATTCTTAATTACAAAACTCAGTTTCCTCTCAATGTTTACCTGTAAGAAAATTTGACAAGGGTCACATCAGAGAACGATTTAATACTACCCAATACAAAATTAATTAATTTATTGATGTCTCTACAATTTTAAGATTTTCTTTTTTTATGTATAGCAGTGATTGCTATTAAAGATTATTATTATTAAAGACAAAACAGTAGTAACGAAAAAGCTGCAACTATCGACTTGGACATTGCTAGAAATATAAATGATAATTTCCTGCTAAACTGTCCAAACAAAAAGCAAACACTTCTGTTCAAACTGTTTTCCTGTAGTAGGGCTCCGTAGAATAATAAGCTTTTCCAGCTTTTCTTTTGTTCCGAACTACTAGCTGTGAAGTGCAAAAAACATATTCTTGCACTTTGCCTATAGCAAACAATATTTAAATTTTGTGTATCAACAAAATAAAGAAAACTGCTCATCTGCCAGTGTACAATATTCAAGAGACTAACACAATGCTCCAATATGTTAACATGCTGCTGACCAGCCTGTAGTGGCAGGGCAAGAACAAGTACAATTAAGTACTTATGCCAAATAGCTTTGATTTCGTCAATAGAATCATTGTAACTTTATATAATATTGATTTGATATCGATATAACATCTGTTGCCTTCAATAGTAATTTACGTTATAAGTCCTGAAAATGGAATTTTACAGTCGAGTAAGATGTTACGGACAAAGCGACGAAGGAGCCGAGTCCTGAACATCGAAACGAGACTGTAAGACCATTTCCAGGACGTATGACGTAATGCGTTTTATTTCATAGTGCAATTATTGGATTATTGGTTTAATTTAAAAAAAATTATATAAAATAAATTTCCGCATGCAAAATATGGACATCTATGAAGAACGAGTTTCCATGGTGACTGATTACGTACTAAAACATTGTCCAGGTGATTGATTGTATTTGCGTTCGGTAATATATATTATGTAATTAGGAGATCAAGCAATACTTTAAATCCGAGAAGATGTACTGTAACGCCGAGGCACCAGCCGAGGCGTTATAACATCTTCGAGGATTTAAAGAAGCTTGATCTCCGTATTGCATAAGTTGTTTTATTTTATTTTGTATTTCAATCCTAATTTCTCCCTTTTAAAATTCATCCGAATTTATTGTATAAAGAAGCAAGTTGCCTTGTCTGTGTCATCCTACGCGTAACCAAGGAAATAAAAAGCATCATGTCACGTGTGGCTGTTATGCAACATTAAATGATTTACGTTGCCAACAACAACGGAGATCAAGAACGTCTTGAACTCCGGTGTCATTGACAACGGAGATAAAGATATACTTTATTTTACTAATTGTGGTATATAAACAATTGTTTGAAATACGAAATGAAATAAAATTTTTTATTTTCCCCTTTTATGTAAATGACACTTTACAGGCCTTTATGTAACTAAGTAAATAAGTAATTACAGCCACAGCCCTGTAAAACTTTACGGACTCCTAAAAGAGACCTGTAAAATTTTACAATGCTCATCAACAAAAAGCTATGGCAACTAATGTGTTGCTTAACCACAACACGATGGCAACGTCTGGCTATAAATTGTGCTACCGCCATTGATTCCAAAATGTCTTTTTATAAAAAATATACAATTCATAAAAAATGCTGGTGAAGGTGGAAATGAAAGTTTGTACGTGCCAAGCTTTGTAAATTAATCGTTACTGGGCTCGCTGGATTATGGAGGCTCGCTCCTTCGTCGCTCACCCCCACAAACTTTCCAGCTCACCCGTAAAGATTAATTTACAAAGCTTGGCACGTAAATAACTATTACAGTCACAAATGACTGTAAAATTTTTTACAGGCATACTAGACCGTAAAATCGCATGTTCTGGACTAAAAAGGTTGACGTAAAACTGACAAATATGACAGTATGAAATAAAATATGTTTTTGTGACTTTTTCAATGGTTTAAAATAAGCATCATTAGGAAAACTTCTTACTTCTTTAACTGGAACCACTTTCGCGTTTAATAAGAGAATTTTGTGTAATTGTTTTCCTTCCAAATGGACAATCTACAATTTGTAGGTTATAGTTCAAAATAGAACTTAAACTAAAATATATTAACTTACCGACGCTTTAAAACCTCTTTGGAACCTGTTGTTTTTGCTTTTAGTTTTTTTAATTCGTTGCGTAAACAATTTAAGTCTATTTTTAGTCTTTTAATTACTTAGAATTCACATACAACACACGACATACATAAACGGAACGTTGCTGTCAATGTTTAAATACCTAACTCCGACTGTGCGCACCTAGTGGTGATTTGATTAACTAAACTAGTTCAATTGATCTATTCTATAGTAATCACCAATGTACGTGCTCCAGAGATTTAAAAATATTGTTCAAGTGCCCGTTTCTTGCCTCAACCTATTTTTGGTAACTATGCGAGTATAATTCGCTTCTTCAAATGTTTAAGTATATCGACTCGTATATAACCACATAACAACATGTAGAGCGAGAAAATATAACAAAAACTAAACAGCGCCACCTGCGAAAACGAGTTTAATTGTGCTTGATACACAATTATACCCACTCAAGTAAAAGTGTATGTGAATATTGTGAAATAAAAAAAAGTCGCAATAAAATCTAATTTAATAAATAAATTAAGTTAGTTTAAAACATTTCGAACGATTTCAAAACACGCAACTTTAAGCAGCTGTGGTGGGCAAACCAAGGGTTTCTGATGAATACTTTTGATCCGGGAGTCGATAACTATAACATATCAAAATTCCAGCCAATTTTAACCGGGGGCCAGTTTCCATAAGATTAGTGCGTGGTCCTTTGACAGAAACTATCGCTGATGTTAGATGTGAGGTTATGTCAACATTGATTCGTTCTCGGTCATTCCACCAACCTCGAAGCCAATCTACTTCGACGAATGGCGTTTGTTTTTATCACCAACTGTTTGGCAATCGTGCCAGAAACTGTATCCAACCGTACCATTTTAGAACGGTTTCAAAAAACGTGTAAGACCGTATCTATATCTACTATCTAATTCAAAACCACTTCCAAACAAAACCTTAACACTCCTTTCGAGCTTGTGTAGACTACTACCGTCAACTTAACGTTGTCACTGTTTCGGACAACTGTTGTTTGCCCTCTGTACAAAATTGCAATTGCAAGCTTGCTGGTTGTACCCATCTTTACAGAACTGGATCTTAAGAAAGCCTATTACAATATTCCTATGTACGGCCCGGATGTCTAGAAATCTATTATCATATCTCCAGTGGGAAGCCAATTTAAAAAAACTTTCTTTTGGCTTGCAGAATGCTCCTAGTACATGAGTGTAGTTCTTAAAGGGGTTAAAGTCAAGTCTTAAAAGGGTTGTATAACGTTTTTTATTACCTCGATGACATTCGTATTTTCTCTGCAAATGAACCAGACTATCTACTGCATTTGAAAAATCTATTTCAACGCCCAAATCACTCTGGTTTACTATTAAATTTCAACAAATGTATCTTTGGAGTTAATGAACTAACTTTTTTTGGTCACACAGTAAACATTGGTGGGGTTAAACTAATGATTTTAAAATTAGAAGCTATTAATAACTTTTTAATTTCTAGAACTCAGAAAGAAAATGTTATAACTAGCTGATGCATTCTCACGAGTAGCTCTGGTATTACTCCCTTGACATGATAGCGCAATAGATTACATTACTATCGCTCGAGGACGATGAAGAATTAAGGTGTTTTAATGGTTCATTATTGTGGGTAGATAAAAGTCAAGATTTATCACGTCCTTATGTTCCAAAATAATTCAGATTTATATTAACTAGTGTAAGTATTCAAAAACTTTCATAACCTTTCACATCCTAAAATACGTGCTTCGCAAAGACTCATTACAAGCAGTGGCGTAACTACGTAAGATTGCGCGTCCCTGCGAGACTTACGTTTGCGCCCTTTATATTCTGATTATCCCGATAGATATTGTGACATTTTTGATTTGTTCGTATTTTCTTTTGTTGGCTTGCTAAAGCAACTAACTTTGTTTTTTTAAATGACATTATAAAAGTGTATTCATATTCGAGATAGAGTAAAACATGCAACCCAAATAACAGATTTCTTTAGTAACTGGATAAATAAAATTGAAGTGAAATCAAAGAGGCATTTGCTTCTTATGTTTTATGTTTGACATTTAGTTATTAAATCAAAAAATCTGACAAGATAGAAATTCTGCATCTATATAGTAATGGCGAGTAGTAGTACAATAACTCTTAGTCCTCCACGAAAAAGAAGCAAAAATAGTAATTTAAGTATTAAGGGCGGTAGGTACGCTTTACCAGTCGAGGCTAATAGTGTGGAGATCGACGCGTAACGGAGGTCTCCATATTATCCAAGAACGCCCGTAATGCTTACACTATTTTTTGCCTGATCGGATCTATGAGTGAATTTTAAATATATAGAGTAAACATTAAATACATCACACTGAAAATGTGAATTTTATCAAGTCGGTTAATGTGCCTGGTTGTTATGGAGTTGAATAAACAAAAACAATTTTTGTCTCAATCCGAACGAACTTTAGAATGGTAGTGAGTGTTTTTCGACTTAAATGACGAGGTACTTTATTACCGAGCCTTGGGCGGTAAGTTGAACCATGACCAACTACTATTAAATGTAAACATTATGGCCATCTCAAACGGTTCGGACCGTGGCGCCCCCGGTCGATACATTTTCAAGCTTAGATTTTTTTATATACCGCCAAAATTAAAAAAAAATCAAACAGCTGCACTGGATATCGAATTTATTGGACTTGATACTGTTGGAGAAAACTGTAGATCTTTTCCACTCGAGTAGTTATTAGGGCACCTGGCCCAGACAGTTCTAGGGACCCTAAATTCTCTGTCTCTCTCTAATCTGGTGACTTTTTGTCTGTCTCTCTCTAGGTGGTTAAGTACGGAATCTGCATTATCAACATTCTGTATTACCGGCATTTGGTTCGTCACTTGGCTAAATGGTGTTAGTGTTGCTAGGGGAAAACAGATGGCACCAGTGTCGTTTTACGTGATTTTTGTACCGACATTCTGTATTATCGGCATTTGGTTCGTCAGATGGCGAAATGGTAGCGTCGTTGCTAGGGGAAAACAGATGGCGCCGGTGTCGTCTGACGTGATTCTCGAAGTACGGAATCCATGGTTTGTAAAGACTGGTTGCGCCGTAACTTGTTGGAGAGTGGGAGATACCGCCATATTGCGCGTCATCCGGAGTACACAATACAATAGACTGTCATTGTTTACATGTGCCTGCTTGGGTTTTCAAGTTGATTACCAGTGATTTTTTAGAGTTCTAAGATTGTTAGATTGTCTAAAACATTCTTAAATGTTCTCTTTTTAATTAGTGAGTTTAAATATCAGTGTTGTTGTTAACAAAGACAATTAATTACAACCACAAGGATCAGTCCCTTTGGTTATCTGTTTCTTTTATATTAGCAAGAGTCGAAAAGACTGCCAAAGGGCAAAGTGAGTTGATAATAGGTAATAATATTCCTCTTAATTAATATCGTGGTTTTCAATATTAATTAGATGCCTGGAACTGGATGCAGTGTTGCTATTTGCAAGAGCAATATGATAAAAGCAAAAAAAGCGGGAGAAAAAATAATGTTTTTTAATTTTCCTAAAAATGCAGAGATAAGAAACAAATGGGTAAGGTGTTGTCATAGAAAAGATAAATGGAACCCAAGTACGTCAAGAATTTGCAGTGTACATTTTACCAATGATGATTATGAGGATAGTCTAAAAGCGAACCTCATGAATATTACTCCCAAAAAATTAAAAACAACTGGTACGTAGATAAATAATAGTAAGAAAAGAATTTGCGTTAATAAACTACTTTTAGCTGTTCCATCGTTGTATTTATTGCCACAAGCTACATCAAAAGCATTGCCTAGTCAAAGAGTACAAAGGGCTAAATGTAAAGAACAAAGACAAGTTGTAGAAGTACTAATGAAATCTTCAGATCCCCAATCACCTCACATAGTACCACCTGAAATAGAAAACATACCGTCCACTAGTGCAGAGACTGAAGTAGATATTTTACGTCGTCAGTTGAAGGATGTTATTCAAGAGAAAGAAAAACTGCATAAATTAGTAGAAGAAAAGGATAAGCTGAATGTTATGTTACAGAAAAAAATTCAACAGATGGAAATTTTAAGGCAAACAGGAGCTGATGACTTTGAAGCCAAAGTGAAAGACATTTTTGCCAATTTTCTATCCAGCAATCAAGTAGATATTCTCCTAAAGAAGAAATCAAAAGCTAGATGGACCACCGAAGAACTTGCTCAAGCGTTTACATTAAGATATTTTAGTAAACGATGTTATATTTATCTAAGAGAGAAGATACATTATCCTCTGCCTGGACTTTCTACGTTACAACATTGGGCTGCAAACATGAGCATAAGATCTGGTATTTTGGAGGATGTTGTCAGAATAATGGGTATTGCAGGAAGTTCCAAGACAGAAATAAACAAATTAACTGTCTTATCTTTTGATGAGGTAAAAGTATCATCGGTGTATGAGTATGATCAAAAAGAAGATGAGATAATGGGGCCTCACTCGTATCTACAAGTCATTATGGCTCGTGGATTATTTGACAATTGGAAACAACCAGTGTTTCTTGGTTTTGACAAAAAGATGACCAGTACATTACTGCAAAGTATTATCACAAAACTAAGCACTGTTAACTATAACGTAGTGGCATGTGTTTCCGATTGTGGTGGGGGCAATCAAGGCCTTTGGAAAGAATTAAATATAGACAGTAGTACCACTTACATTTTACATCCAGTGACAAAGGGAAAAATTTACTTTTTTGCTGATGCCCCACACCTGTTGAAACTGATACGAAATTGGTTTTTGGATAGAGGTTTTGAACTTGAAGATGGGAGTATCATCAACAAGGAACCAGTTGCAGCTTTAGTCACTTGTGCCAATACAGAAATTAGCTCCTGCCATAAATTATCCACCATACATTTAACGTGTGAGAAAGCGGAACGCCAAAATGTAGCTTTAGCAGCCCAACTCTTCTCCAATACAACAGCCACGGCTTTACGAGTTTATATGCCAGGACCTGATAAACAGTTGGCTACAAATGTGTCAAAATTTTTCCAACTAACAAATCATTGGTTTGATGTGATGAATTCTTATATTCCATTTCCCAAAGTGCCAAGCAAGAATCCATATGGCAAAGATTTGGAAATTCAAAATGAAACTTTAAATGAAATGATAGATACAATGAGCTCGATGCGCTGTATTTCAAAAAAACGAAAAACTGAAACTTTTTTACAAGTATTTCAAAAAGGGGTGATAATGTCATGTCATTCACTCCAAAGTTTATACATTGATTTGAAAGAAAAATACAATATTTCCTACGTATTAACGCACCGGCTGAATCAAGATTGCCTTGAAAATTTCTTTTCACAGGTTGGTACTTATTACTTTTAATAATAATTATGTTTACATGTTTTTATACTCTTATTTTTAGCTGAGAACTCGAGGAGGATTGCATGACCATCCATCTCCATTAAATGCTTTATACCGAATACGCATGATACTTTTGGGGAAGAACCCAGGAATCGTTCAGACTCATGCCAATGTTCAGTCGCTTCCTGGAATGGAAGAAGAACAATATGTCGTCGCCAAAGCATTTCAGCAAGCAAAAATTGGTGAATTGACCGTCAAGGAACCAGAAACACTAGAGGAGGAAATTTCTGATGTTGCCAGTAGTACAAGCTCCAATAGTACTGCTTCAACAGTATCAATGACAGATGTCACAGAAAAGGATGGGTTGCTGTATGTGGCAGGTTATCTGGCTAAGAAGCATCAAAACGAATTTCCTGACTTAGGAACTAGGACAGAAAACATCGATACCGCTTTGACAGTCCATTCATACAGCATCCCCTCGTGGATCCAAAGTTTGTCATATGGTGGCCAACAATGGCTACATAATGTACACAAAATGGAGAAACGCTTTAGAAAACTCCATGAAGACAGTTACAAAGGTGGACCAAACATTATTCGAAGAACGACAGATTATATATTTAAAAAAATAGACATCCCCAAAAAGTTGGTCCATTCATTTAGTCGACAAAGGATTTTTATGAGGATAAAATATCTAAATTCCCAAAGAAAAGGGAAAGTAGGTAAAAGAAAAAGTGGTGAACCATCACGAAAATTAGCCAAGAAGATGAGGAAGACCGTAACTTAACATTTTTACTTTATGACCTTCCCTTTGCTAAATAATGCTATTAGTATACTACACAATTTTCAAATTAGATTTCTACAAAACCTATTACATATGTGTTTTAATTCTTGTAAGTCTTTTAACGATATTTTAATAAAAGATTATTATCGAGTTTTTGTTTTATAACTACAAAATTTAAAGCAAATTGATGCGGATAAATGATTGTAATCACTTTATTTGGCAATATAATTTATTCATTTACAGCGTTAATCATAATGACGAATTTGCATTAGGTACCTATTTCACATCTTCCATGCGTGTTATAGGTGCCCCGTCTGTGTAAATGATATAGAAACTGTTTAAATGAGTACTCTGGATGACGTATTCGCGCCGCGTTCTCTCATTGGCCAAAAGTTACGGCGCAACCAGTCTTTACAAACCATGTACGGAATCTGTATTACAGGCATATGGTTCGGCGCTCGGCTAAATGCTGTTGCTAGGAAAAACCCAGAGGACTCTGTTAATAGAGGGCGTCATGAAGGGGGCTGTATTACCGGCAGCCTGTGTACTACTACAAGAGGTCGTCATGAAGAAATCTGTATTATCCTACGTACTGATGCTATTAGAGGTCGCACTAAAGAATCTCCTCTCTCACTCTCTCCTATTAGAGGTCGCATTAAAGAGCCTTCTCTCTCACTCTCTCGCTCTCGCACTCTCTCCTTATCATCTATTAGAGGACGCATTAAAGAGCCTTCTCTCTCTCACTCTTTCGCTCTCACGCTCTCTCACTATCTCTCCCTTCATCCTAATGCTAGTAAATGAAACAGCCAGCTTTAAACGCAAATCGCGGACTTGCTCGATATAAACGAACCGTCAGTTTTCTATCTATCTCTACCATTATATAAATTGTAAACCTTTTTTAAATTTCTAATATAATATTTACGTCGAGAGATTGATTGATCATATAGTTGATATATTAATTAGCTACATTTTCTCTTTCACAACCGACCAATGAAACATTTCCAGTGCGTATTTCTTGGTATCCCTTACAACCCTAATATAATTTTACATACAGTGGTATTTCATTTTAAAATTTGTCATTTTGAAGTCGACATCTTAGATTTCCCACTCTTGAATTTTTAGCTCTGGGACTGGATCGACCATCTTTTATCCCTTTCACTAGACGGAGACTCTCTCTCCTTCTCGCTGTCCTGCGTACCTTGCTATCTCTCTTTCTCTCAACGAAGCAATCTGTATTATTGCCTAACAATTTACGGATATTTGCTAATAGATGTAGCATTAGTATGAATACCTCGTAGACACGCCCATTCGTGATCTGATTGATCCATAGCTTTTATCCATACCCAGATGGTCGGTCTGTCATCTTGAAACACGTTCTGAATGGTTCGGCCATCTTTTTCCCTACCATAGGCGATCATCTTGGAATACGTTCTGGTTGGTTCGGTCATCTTGAAACCCCTACCCCTAGAGTTTAATGTCTTGCGTACCTAGCTATCTCTCCCTCTTTCTCGCTTGTATTACTTACAAGTTCTGCTGCTACCTTTCTCTCTCACGCACACACTGTACTCTTTCTACCTTTTCTAGAAGAAGAAATAATAATGCCAAATAGGAATTAAATTATGTTTCTACTTTTCATGTACCCTCTCTCGCAGATAACGATCTACCTTTTATATAGTTGCCCTTCTCCCCCTTAATCATGCTAACAAATGAGACATCAATGTTTAAATATATTATTTATTTAGCTATCTCTCTCTCTCTCTCTCTCTCTCTCTCTCTCGGTAACTTTTTCGTATATATCATCATCATCATCATATCTATGTCAGTAGCTGCCCTTCGTGAAGGGCTTTCGGATCTCCATGTTAAGAAAATTACGTTAATAAATACACAGACTCTTGAATCACGTTCAGGGATCGGACTGGTTTCTAACACTAATATGTGTTAGTATCAACGGCTGAATTAACTACATAAAAAGAGAAAAACTAGTTCTAATGCAGAAAATGTATAGACTTACCCTTGGCGTATCACTTTAAATTAAAAACGGAAAAACAATAAATATTTACACTTTTAACCGCCTCTCAGCAAGAAGGAATATTCAGTATAAACAGACGCTTTTTAAATTTAAAACCAGTTATTATTAACCTTTCAAACCACTGTTATATACCACACACGCATACAGCGTATAGAAAGGGACTGACGTGAAAAATCTTATTTCAAATATTTAGCTCTCTACGAGACAAAAGGGAAACATTTCATTGGTCGCTTAAAATATAATATGCCTTAGGCTATATACATTCCTTTAGACATTTCAAGGGGGTGAAAACAAGATTCTAACTGCCCCGTTGCCGTCATCGCTAGAAATATGCGGTTTTTATACCTGCTTCGAACCCTCCAAAACAGGTAAGTTTGAATGATTCTTTTCTGTAAAAATTCTCTCCCTTTCATCATCAATATATATATATATATATATATATATATATATATATATATATATATATATATATATATATATATATATATATATATATATATATATATATATATATATATATATATATATATATAATCTTTTCAATCTTCCTTAAAGACAGCTTTTTGTAGACTTGAAATCTAGATAATTATCAGATTAAAATGCATCACTATACCCTAAAAAGGTCTAGCTGACTACCTGAGACATGATAGCAGGCAGGTACTAACCCTTGAACATTTTTAAAATCCTTGTACAGTAAAAACAAAAGAGTATAGTCGATGATGGTTATGTTTTAACTTATTTCCTAACGAATTTATAAAACAGAGAATGAATTGAATTTTGTATCATTTAAGTCAGGTATATATATTTTAAAAAAGCTATTATTATTTTTACATATATTATATTTTGAGTTTATATAGTCGAAATGCAAAGTGACTGCGAATTAACAGCGTATGACTTCCATATTTTTCTTTCAACTGCCGGAAATACTGCTGTTTCTTGTTTACATGTCAATCTACAATAGATTTTATAAGAAATTGGTTGCATATGCATAAATGCTCATTTAAAGAATGTAAACATACTAAATTAATGACATCCATTGAGGTCATGACGTAGCATTGGAACTTACACGTATACTACGCATACGTAGAGAGTCATAGCGCTCGCTCTTGTAACAATAACATATGCTTTGATGACGTACCCGACACCGTCTCTAATTTAATAGACTTTACCAATAGTTGCATTCTATATGAAGAGAAATACAATTGAAAGAAATAAAACGCCTTATATGTATGTACTCGTATTTTACGGCTTTATTGTACCTCGTTATTGTATACTAAAACAGATGATTATCTATCCCAGGTAAAAAAAACACCCTTTTCTAAAGGCCAAAACTGAATGCGAGATTTTAACTAAAGAAGATTATACCCTTTGCTATTAACAAATGATATAATATTTTAAAACATTCCATTAGACTGATTCGGACTGATTCAAAGGGATACAATGTTTATATTAAATTTTCCGTATTCTGTTAAAACAATAATTTAGCGCGTACTCTTCTTTTACTACTTAAAATAAAACTGTCTTTTTTTATAAATTTGAACCTCAATCTCATGCAAATGAAATTCTAATGTTATTATAAAATAAAATTGACGACGATGCAATTGAAACATTATAAATATATTTTATGACTAGTTCATGGGATGCATACGTGATTAGTATTTTAAATTAGATATGGCCAATCAACTTAATTATTATTTGTTAAAACGCGTAAAGCTTTATAGCTAGCGGTCAGGTTCCTTGCTTGATTTTCACAGCAATACATAGTCGGTTAGATTAACCACTTAGATAGGTGCACAATAGAAGGAAGCGATAAAACTACCTGTGTTTTCTCTTTCAAAAAGCAGAATCTATTCAACGTTAAGTTTTATTATTACCAAGATGGATATGATATAATTTTGCTATTTCCCCTTTGTACGTATCTGAAATTTTCATCTCAAAATGCAATAGTTAATCAATAATAAATACATTACAAAGCGTAACAGAATTTAATGTCACTTATAAAGTTTCATGCATCAGAGTTCGTAAATGAGATAGAAAAAAACTTAAAAATTTTTTAATGTTGGCGTAAATTATTATATGTAATTAATTTTAACTAATTACCTATACATGTAAGTAGGGTCGGATTGTCATATAAACTAAATACTTAATAAGAAGTACAGTGTGTGGGTGAGAGAGAGAGAGAAAGGTAGCAGCAGAACTTGTAAGTAATAGTAGCGAGAAAGAGGGAGCGAATAATTTTATTGGAAATTTTGTTAAAATGTTACGTTTTAATGACAATATATGGGAAAAATTTTTGGATGCTGTCTTAAAATTGTATGATATCTTCATTCCGTCTAATTAACATATGCCTACAGGTTATTGACCCTTTATCTTTTTTTTCGATAACAATCAAGGATATCAAAGCCAAAGCCTGACTGAACGCTAACATAATATGTTCCACAGGTTAACCTCAATTAATTAACCCTGGGGGGCTATACATGCTTACAAACAGTCTTGAAACAAAAATGGTAGAGTTCACCCTGTTAGGCATGAAAGCAGAGTAGGGCGTGATAAAAATAAAACATATAAAGATATTTTACAAACATTTATTTAATATACATAACATAATACAGGTATATAGATCATAAGTTGTTTTCTATGACGACTGGTGTAGTTCTACGGGTCTCTGAGTCGTCGTTGTATGCCCTCGCAGAAATACTAATACGTATAAAGTCCGCGGAATGACTCGTTGGCCCTGTAACCTTTCCTAATTCTTTGTTACTTTCATAGTTGGCACGATAATCATCCGGCTGCGTAGTTGCGGTCATATCTTCTGTCCCAACGATGTCAGTATTTGCTCCCGTTCCTGTCTTTACAACAGCTGCGTTATGGTGTACGTTATTCACATGCCTTTTTAGGCTGTCAGTGTGTGAAAAAGTTTTGACACAACTAGAACACTGGACTTTGATTGATTCATGGACGCTTTTAATATGCCTTTTTAAGCTGTCTGTGCGTGAAAAACATTTGAAGCAGTTAGAACACCGGACTTTGATTGATTCGTGGACGCTTTTAATATGCCTTTTTAAGTGGTCACGACGTGAAAAAGCTTTGAAACAGCTAGAGCACTGGATTCTGTCTGATTCGTGCGTGGTTTTTACGTGTCTCTTGCAAGTGAATGGCCTCGCGAAAGACTTGAAGCAAACCGGACACTGTATGTTGCAAACCCTTCGACCAGAGTCATTCTTCTTCTTCTTACATACGTCGTTCACGTGCTGATTCATTTCGATTAATGAAGGAGCAGGAACACTACCCCGCCTATTTATACTGATCGACCTGCGCAATCGGTTGTTCTCGGCTATAATCGTAAGCGCTCAGAGTTATATGTATGCTCGAGAATGAATCGTAGGTTCTATCCTAGGTGTATGTAACCCGGAACCGATGTCTCTACAATTTAAATTATCAAACTTACCATATAAACATGAATATTTACTACACTTGCTTTAATACTTGTTCCCTACCTACCTACCTACCATAAACAATATGACATATCTGCATCTAAATACAGTGAACGAAGGTACTAGAGGAACTTAATACCTTAGATCACGTCTGTTTCTGAATGTATCATTTTGTTTTCTTAATAACTTTTGCATGACAATAGCTTAGGTGGTCGCCCTGTCGTTCACCCTTCATCGTTAGGACACATGATTTTAGGTTAGTCTTACGTATGCATACAATCAACATACCCGCTGGAATAAGTAGATGTAGGTACAATTAAAATCAATAAGTTTTAAAGATATTTATTATACAATATATCCAGGAATGAACAGGAACAAAGCTTCCTGCAGCGTAAAAGAATATATACTAATGTACTACAATTATTTTTATCAAGTGTTGACATAAATGAGTATGCAGTCATGTATTTTATCAAACTTTTGCATGACATTAGCTTAGGTTAGAAGCCCTTCATCGTTAGGACACATGATTTTAGGTTAGTCTTACATATGCATACAATCAACATACCCCCTGGAATAAGTAGATGTTGGTATAATTAAAATCAATAAGTTTTAAAGACATTTATTATATACATATTTATTATACATTATATCAGATGTAATAAATTTAAGTCTATCATCTAAATCAAGGACATTCTGCAAATCTACAATAGTTTTCCTATTAAACTTATAAACTAGTTCATTCAAAAATAAATCATCCTTATATCTACAAGAAGAATATAACACCTTTAATAAAATATTATTGTCTATATGGGTTGTTCTAACTTTTATAGCCACGTCCAGGACTTCTTCGGCAAAACATTCGTAATTGCTATGCATAGTTTTAATACTATCGATCTTTTTCCATAAAAAGGTTTTCATTATGTATAATCTCCCTAGACTTAATTCGGAAATGTAAAGTTCAAAACCTTTAGTTTTCGGAACAAATTTGAGACATTTGTTTCCTACACTGTGAAGCGTGTAATCGGTCAATACATGTCCATCGATCTCGTTGTGTTTCAGACATCCCAAGATGTACGAGGAATCCTCCATAAATTCTTTAAAAGAGTCTTCGTTAAATTGTACGCCTTGATCAACGCCTTTCTTCAAGATTCTTATACACACATCAAAATTCCTGAAAGTGTCCAGTCCAAGATGTAAATATTTCGAACCACTGTTGTTTAACGGCAGCTGTATTTCACAAAGAAGTCTTGACTTTTCGTAGTTTAGAATTCTTTCATCATCATCATCATCATCTATAACCTTTACATCTTTTGTAGATTTTTTAAAATTTTTGTTCGGCTGAGACGAATCACACTGTACACTATACGGTTCCCATCTATTATTATTATTATTATGTTGAACAGCTTTGTAGAAAGCCATGGATAAGTAGCAGCAGCAACACAGTCGAATCGTGACTAAATAAGTAGGCCTGCTGCTTCTGCTATTTATTACCTTCTGAAGAGGGAGGGAGGAAATCATCATTAAAACGTCCATAATACATCGACTCAACAGGTTTTTACTTGTCTCAACTTGTTGGATCGTGTTTGCATAGTATTCGTAGTCGGCGTAATTACCCTCAGGCAAATCATACTTGGCGTCCTGTATAGTATAATTATTCTGTTAAGAGGACTACGAGGGAGCACAACATAAACCGTTTGTATCTACTCCTTCGTATAATATAAATTATATTCGATTAGGATCATGTACCACCATATAGGATTAATTTTTAGCTCTAATTTTATATATATGGCGTTTTGTATAAATCTCTCACGATAATTTATTGTCATATACTGTCTGAATATTCTAAAACAGCTAAAAGCTATCCATGTTAGGAATTTTTAAATAACGAAATTTTTATGGTGAGTGTAATTTGAATTGTGAAAGTGGTGAGGTGAAGCTCGCTAGCAGAGCTCAGCAATATACATTTCATTAAGGTTTTCCCCTTTACTGTAAAATTTATTTATTATATAGTATATCATTTTCATATATTAGTATGACTTCATAATGACGTCGCCAATATCTATTTGTGTATGAAATGTTTAACAATTACCCGTGTCATCGTAGTTTAACCCATAGCGGTTATATTACCTTCTTTTGTCTTCAGCAGGTCTTATTTAGTTTGAAGATAAAAGAAACCATCTATGTGAGAATTTATACACCGAGATTATTCACAACGAGTTTTTCTCTTGTAGTAGTACACAGGCTGACGGTAATACAGCCCCCTTCATGACGCCCTCTATTAACAGAGTCCTCTGGGTTTTTCCTAGCAACAGCATTTAGCCGAGCGCCGAACCATATGCCTGTAATACAGATTCCGTACTTCGAGAATCACGTCAGACGACACCGGCGCCATCTGTTTTCCCCTAGCAACGACGCTACCATTTAGCCATGTGACGAACCAAATGCCGATAATACAGAATGTCGGTACAAAAATCACGTAAAACGACACTGGTGCCATTTGTTTTCCCCTAGCAACGACGCTACCATTTAGCCAAGTGACGAACCAAATGCCGATAATAAAGAATGTCGGTACAAAAATTACATAAAACGACACTGGCGCCATCTGTTTTCCCCTAGCAACACTAACACCATTTAGCCAAGTGACGAACCAAATGCCGGTAATACAGAATGTCGGTAATGCAGATTCCGTACTTAACCACCTAGAGAGAGACAGACAAAAAGTCACCAGATTAGAGAGAGACAGTGAATCTAGGGTCCCTAAAACTGTCTGGGCCAGGTGCCCTAATACCTACTCACTCGTTAACAATGCAGGTATTGAACTTTTAACCGAGTGTGAGTTTAGTTACTTGATATTGATAACAGACAGTTTTTCATCCAATATTAGGCTTTTTAACTTCTAAGTGGCAGGATTTCGATCAGAATCTACATTGAACATGCTTTTCTTTCGCCTTTACCATTATCTTTTAGCTTTTGTCGTGCTTGAAAAAATGCTAGAAATTTATTTTTAGATATCGTGATATCTATTCTTCAAAAGGTGCGATATCGTCGTAATTGTTAAAAACCTTTTACGAAATGCAAAAAGGACTGCCCATAAAGGCTATGCTCTACTAATAAGAACACATATAAACGACGAATCTGGAGAAAGTGAACATTTTACTCACATTGCAAGTGTTCCCTCTAACTGTTTCTTCTTTAAAATCTTTGAGAAATCCGGCGATAGAAAACATGGAACATTGAGTAGCAGTACTGTTTTAAAAACGCAACTCTACCTTACTATACTTTTTTGTTTACAGATTTGTAGAAAATAATTTAAAAAATATTTAATAACCGTTGTTAGACTTGCGCTTAAACTTAGCTTATTGCATTCACTGCTCTTCTTCGTTTTCTTCTGATATGACTCATTCGCACTACTACAATAACCTCAACAACGACAAAGTGACAATTCTAAATTTTTAAATAAATGTCAAAATAAAAGGTTCTAAGCTGAGATAAATCTGATAGAGGACGCCACGGTCCGGACCCTTTCATAGATAATACCGTGATATCAAAAATTATCTTGCTCAAGGGTGGTTATGGAATATAAAACGTTTGTATTAGTTTGAGTTTTTGCATCTTTATTAGTCAATTATCATTATTATTAAGTCAAACTAAGACAACCGTTTTATATTGCATAACCACCCTTGACCAAGATAATTTTTGATATCACGGTATAATAATATATTACGTATATAGAATGCAAGCTCCAAGCATTATTCGAATACTATTCGAATAATAATTAGTGTGCCATCTGTATTTTTGGAGCTAAGTATCTTAAATGCAATTTTACCTGTACGGTTTCATTTTTAAGAATTTTAATTAATTTCTTCCTGCTGGTTTAAAAAATCTAAGTAATTATTTAAATTAATTTATTTTTACATCGTGACAAATACATTTTTCGCGATTTGTTAAACAATTCAGACGTGTATTTACAATTTCTACTATCTTTGCCTTTCATAATGTTGTTAATTCCTTTAACATACTTAAAAATAGCTAAATCAACTATCTTACAAACAATGGTATCTATTAAATCAGCTTTATGACTGCAAGAAAATGGAAAATTTACATGATGTTTTACAAAATGTATAATAAATTGTCTATTTCCTGTGGTTCCGCTTATATGATTTAATAATATTTTAGTTATTTTGTAAGTCTTATTTATACAATTAATAAATACTAAGGTACAATACTTTAATCTGTATGGTATACTTCGCCCATATTCCTTTTCATACATCAAACCGTATGTCTCGCTATTATTTGCAATATTTTGTTTATTTCTAAACATTTGCGACTTGCAAATATAACACAAGTTTTTAACTTTTTTACCACCCATCCAAATATGTATGAAATAACATTAACATATAGATATATATATAGATGGTTATGTTCCATACTAACTTTTGTATCCAAAACTCCATCTATCAACGTGGACCATTAACTAATTAATGGCGCAAATTTCGAAATTTGCATTGCTTTAAAAGAATATATTATTGATCGTAATATGAATGATCGTAAATGATTGTAATTTTTTAACTGTTAATTATAACTATTTATTTTTTTTAAATATGCTAAAAACAAAAACAGTTACAAAATACAATCATTTACGAACATTTAAAATTATAGGAATACTGAGTATATGCAACTATTAGGAAAATATATGCCATTTTAAAGAAAATTTATTTACTAAATTAGGGTGGTATTTTCCATTAAGGACACCAACAGACACCACTACAGAACAAAACTCTTTTACATTATAAATTACTTAACGTTTAACTTCAAACAATCAAATTAACTAGATTGCTGTTCATATCATTAGTTACTTTTTTATATCATTAATTTGTGTTGATTAAAATAAGGTAGTTCGTTGCGGGGCCCCACTAGCTCCCGGGCCCAGGGCATACGCACGGCTAACCGACCTTAGGGACGCTTCTGGTTCAGGTATAAGGTTTATATTTGATTTTTGAACTGAAAAATAATATTTGTGTTATTCTAGCTTTCCATTTCACTTCAGTAACTTCTATAATAGTTTGTTCTACTCACCTTCAGTTACACTTGCGGTTCTCAACTCTCAAAGATATCGTTTCATATTTTTATTGGGAAGGGAAAGTATTACAATGGCTTCTTTTCTTAACAGACTATTAAACGTCTTCTTGCACAACATGTATATGACGTATTCGATAACTGTTTCATGTAGTGTATGACGATTTTTTCCTTAAGTTTTCATTTCCGTACATTTCAATTCAAATATTAAAAGTGACTAAATACTTTCTACAATAACAGTTTATTTGCAAATTTTTTGCCAAAGATGATAAATTATTTTTACAATACCATGGAAACAAGTCAGATTATTTTTTATTTTTTTTACATTCCTCAATTTCACTATTGCCACTTGGATCGTTTACTTAAAAAAATTTTGAAAACAGCGCCATCTACTCGCGTGGACCACCTACTAAGATATCGGATAGTAACTATGGAGACAATAGAGTCCATTAAAGATAATCATCTATAACAGCGTGTCCCAACCGCCGGTCCGCGGACCGGTGCCGGTCCGTCAGAAATCTTTGCCGGTCCGCAGAGAATTAACAGTATTTTCAAAATTTTACCGAAAGAATTTTTTTAATTCGTGTTATCCTGGAGCTAACGTAGGGTCAAATAGTTTATCTGAGTTGATCAAGAGTATGTAAACTCTGACTTTTATACGGAGCCGGCGCTATATACATACATACGTGATATATAACGAGCCGGCTCCGTACCTATGTGGTGGGGTAATATCCAGTAATAGTAATAAGAAGGATCTCCCATTTTAGAATGTTTAGGCAGGTTTGGCACACATGGATCTAGGCATACCGGAACCGAAAGAATTTTTGTCTTACGTCTCCGATTAACGCGAGCGATCAAAATCCGGGTTTAGCGGGGTCGCAAAACATGCTTCGATCCGGACCGTTTTCTGTCGATGTCGATGTGTTGGCTAGTTACTTGAAGTTACGAGCAGTGCATCTATTGGTTTTTCCGTATCTCTGCTCTATGGAGTTCCGCCCGTTTTTGAGAGGCGATGTCTTGAAAACTATATGATGCCAAAACGACTATCTTGACGTCAAACGGCGGGCAATCTCAAAATGTTTCACCTTCTAATACCGTGCAAAACCATAAGAAAAAAGTTACAGCCGAAAACTCGAAATTATGTTTTTGTTTTTCGCCCGAGAATCGTGCTTAAGTAATATCGCCGCCCCCAGCTTAATCTGGCTCCTAAGTGGAAACCACTTCTGGATGTGTTATGTGATTGTCTCCTGGGTCGTTTGAACCCATTCACGTTTTTGACCGCAGCTGCCGAAACCCACTCGGCAGAGTTTTCGGTTGTATCTCCGCTCCCTGTCGAGATACCTCGTTCTCGTTTTGAACGATGGACCGTCCTATGTGTCTACAACCCGGTTATGGTCTTTGGCGCCGCACTCCGCCCAGCGATCGTTTCTCGACGTTCGTTTAGCCTCTCGGTATTCGCCGATTTCGGGCCGGTCCTCGTTTTGGTCGTTTGAGATTTGGTATGCAGGAAGCGGATGAGGTATGAAAAAACAAATTTTGTTATTATAAAGAATGGATATTTATTTATTTTAGATTGTTCTTGTACAGTGTAAAAGTAAATTTATGATTATAAGATTTATTTTGGGAAATGTTTTCTTTAATCTTTTACTTTACCGGTCCGCAAGCAAATGCTACGTTGTTTGCCGGTCCGCGAACGAAAAAGGTTGGGAACCGTTTAATAATGTTTACATTTAATAGTAGTTGCTCATGGTAGTACCAACTCCTCAAATATCAAACAAAAACAAAAATTATCTCAGATGTCATATATAACCTAAAAGTTGCCTTTGCCATTTCTTATAAAATATTTAATAATAACTGATGTAGTAGATGAATTTTGACATTTATTTTGAACAAAATTATTACTTGTAATGGTTAACTTGTTTTTGTCTTTGTTTTTCGGCAATGAGAACTGGTGACGCCGCAGTTTATTATCTGGTTATAGTAAGCGCTACCCATCTATAGACACAGACACAGGTCACTTCTCAAAAAAAAGTTTAATTTCATTTTGGCGACTGGTCTTAATACCGCTCAGTTACTAAAGTAAAGTCGTAGCTATATCCTGCAACCTGGTTAGCGCTAAAACTTGCTTACTGTCCACCCATGCAATAAATCTACCAAAATATTCGAATTTATCTTTAGGTTATGTCATCTATTCTTCAAAATTTCAGAAAAAATTAAAACAAGCTTGATGATTGATGATGAGCCTTAAAACTGAAAACAAAAAGATTTCCTAAAATGTATTATAAAATGTATGTACGTCGGCGTCGAATCGAGGAGGTCGTGGTCAAGACCAAAGGTTCTAGAGTCCCTCTATAATAATATTAAATAATATAATGGAACTCTAAAAGGTTCTAAGCTGAGATAAATCTGATAAAGGACGTTACGGACCGGACCCTTTGAGGTGGCCATAATGTTTACATTTAATAGTAGTTGGTCATGGTTGAACTTACCACCCTGAAAGTGGAGCTTGTAAGTGAACGAAAACGCCCGATTGGGCAAAAAGGTCATTTTAGTTTTTATTAGGTATTTAGTAGTCATTATTCTGTTTTAAAATATGTTCAGTTATTTATATTATGTTCAATAAAACTTTCGTTACTGTTCTTCAATTCTAAATCATGGTTTATTGTAAAATCTTTGCAACTTTACCTAAATCTGTAAAAACAACATCAAGTTTGACAAATTTCCTTAACCACAAATAATTTAATGACATAAGAGTCAAAAACCCATCACTCTTTGATCTATATTTCTTTAATTTTGTTTTATTTATCCAGTTACTAAAGAAATTTGTTATTTGGGTTGCATATTTTAACGGGTGTTTTTTTAAATTTGGCGTCCTAGTTAGCTATGACTATGAGTTTGTTGTGAATAGACCACTATTTTTCAAATGTCAAAATGTCAAAACTTAAAAGTGAGGTTAGGTTTAGATACACTGCGGCGTGGCGACATTCAAAAGTGCGTTCACAATCGAACTCTCATTGCTTGCTCTGACGCCAAATTTAAAAAAACACCCGTTACTTTAGCTTGAAATTGAATACACATAGTATCTTTTTTGATTTCTGAATAGAATTTATTTTTCTCTATTTAGTAATGCTAATTTATCACAACTGTGGGAACAACCGTCTACCCGAACTAGATGTCCCACTTGACTACTTTCTGTTTACCAGAAATAAAACTCTTCTTGGAAGTTTTTTACAAAACTTTTAATGAAAACATATACAATAAGGCGAAGTGAATTTTTCAACTTTTGAAACTTAATAACCCTGTATGCTTAAGATGTGTCTACTACATGCTAGAATAAGTGAAGAAATCTGAGTTCCCAAAAATAATATCTTTGGCTGCCGAAAGCATCTTGAATTTTAGAAATGTAATTTTTTTTTAATTTTAAATTTTTGTTACTATGCGCAACATTCTATGTCTAAACGTGAGCCAAACGAATTAGGATGTATTCCATCTACTTCCAATGCAAAGGATCCTTTAGCACCGGGTTCCCATACAAGTTCAGAAACTAGCAAAACTCCATCTTCTTCCCAAATGCGATAATAAAATTTGCCAACTTTAGCAGAAGCATGTGACCGGACTGGAATTTCCGATCGTTCAGCGGCAATAATAGTAAGTGCTGTCCTAAAAGACGTTGGGATTATATCAGACGCTGATGCTTCTAAAATAGTAGATCGTAGTAAGATACCCAGAGAAAGAATTAAAAGTCGCACTAATGTAACAAAAAAATTTGGTGACCAAGAACATACTCTAAAAGTGCAGGCAATCTGTTTTGATGGACGTAGGGACAAAACCTTTGTCCAAGAAAAAAAAGGGAATAAGTACTATCAAAAAACTGTTACCGCAGAACATTATGCTTTAGTTTCTGAACCTGAATCAAGATATCTAGTCCATGTAAGTCCGAGTGCATCTGGAAGTGCAAAAGCAATTAAAACTTCCATACTTGAGTTTTTACAAAAAAATACTGATATAAATATAATTGTGGCTATAGGTTGTGACGGAACTGTGGTAAATACCGGTACAAAAAATGGAGTAATTCGAGGTTAAGGATTTTTGGGGCAAGTTGGCAAGTCTCTAGAATCGTGCGAGAACTTACCTGTGGTAGAGTTTAAAAAAATTGATACTATTACCTTCAATAGATGTAAAAACGCTAAGTACAGATCAAAAATACATGTTTGAAATGTGTCAGGGAATCTCTAACGGAAGTTTGGGAGAAGATTTTGCTTTAAAAGCGCCTGGAAAAATGTCACTGAGTTCTAAGGTTATATGTTGCTACTAAAGAACCATCTCAAAACCTTCAAATATTAACTGAATTTATAGTTAAAATGTATGCCGTATGTTGGTTCGAAACTAAATGCAGTTGGTCTTGTAAAGATGGTGCTAGGCACCTTTTCAATATGATTAGAAAATCTCGATTCCTGCCTGACGAACTTAAGAAAGTGATAGATCCTGTAATAAAGAGGAACGGATATTTTGCCCATTCAGAAAATCTTTTAACAGCAATGTTGGCAGATGGCAGAAAATTCATTCGAGAGTTGGCTTTAAGGAGAATTTTAAAATGTAGATCATCGGCAGGAACAGAGGATGTTAGAATATTTCAAGTGAATGAACTAAATTTTGATTGTGAAGATTATGTGGACTTAATTGATTGGCAGAATGTTAGTATAAGCAAACCCCCCTTGACAATGGGAATATCCGACGAAGATTTAACTAATATGATTTCTGTGATTCCGGATGAAATACTCCTATTAAAATCTCCTTGCCATTCGCAGGCGGTTGAAAGATGTATAAAATTAATAACAGAAGCTTATACAGCGGTGTTTGGCTCTGAAGCGCGAGACGGGTTCATAAAAGCTCGTATTGAATCGAGAGAAATTTTGCCGCACTTTGAAACAAAAAAACAATTTTTTAAAGTTTTAGACCAAAAAAAGTAAATTTCTGTAGGGGGGGAGGGTTAGGCTGGAACTCGATATGCAGCCACCTCCACGTGGTGAGTTCTGGGTTGTTTTTTAATTGCTAAAAAACAAGCGGAGCAACATCTACTGGGAAAATACTCTTAAACATGAACATGGAAAAACAATCATGTAACAACCAAACGGAAAGCTTGCTTAAATTAGGTAGGAATCAGCCGAGAAATATAACAGGGCTACTGACTGGTCATTCTTACCCCTGGGGAAGGGTAGTAAGTCGCCCAAGAAAAATAGTGTATTGTATAATTTCTGTAATTCTGTGTAAATCAGAAGTTGGCTAATTATTTTCTTAGGTGATAATTAAATTATATTTTTAATATTTAGGGGCCCAGAAAGAAGAATCGGAAGAGAATTAAAAAAATGTAAGGCCAGGAGAAAGCGCTAGATTGTGTGATTTGTGAAAAGGAATTGGTTTGCATAGGTCAGAAGTTAAAGTAAATATCTCCTTCAATGATATATTAGTTTTCTAAAATTTGGGGGCTGATTCCTTCTTCAGAAGGAGGGTCCATGAGAAAGTGGTAGCCTGTGTAGTTTGTAAAGAAAAATTGTTTTGATAGGTCATTAAATACGTCCGGCGATTAAATACTTCCTTCAATTCTAGCTGATTTTCTTAATACTTGGGGGCTGATTTCCACCTACAAGTGCGCGTTGTGCGTACATGAGAGTGATAGATTGTGTAGTTTGTGAAGAGGAACTGCTTAAAGTTGGCCAAATATTTACTTGAAAGTTAAATTAATCTTCTATTAATTGGGGGCTGATTTCCACCCCGAGGGAGGGTCGTAAGTCATGATAAAGAGGTAGATTGTAAACATGAATTGTTCTGCATAGGTCGGAAGTATGTCTCTCACTATGACTGGACTGGTCTTACGGCTCCCATTCCTTGGTTTAAGGATGGTTCCAGAAGAAGGCTGGACGCGAAGAGTAGTAAGGTTTATCCCGGCAGTGACCACTGTCTTTTAGGAAACCGTTTCGCAAGGTGCTTTCTCTGGTGCAGTCACGACTGTGGAGTGGCAATCTGTGGAATTATTGTCTGTGCTTGATGAACGAGATTCATTGGACTCGAAAAAAAATACTCGAGCTCAACTCGAAATAATCTCTCGAGTCGAATTTCGAAAGTCGAGTAGGATCGTTTTGTAATCGTAGTTATTTTCCAAATTCATATAGTAGTCGAAAAAACTTTCGTATTAGTGAAACAGAAAGTAAAAACTTTCTTTATACCTACTTTTGCGTTTTCATTAAATCTCTTGAAAATCATTATTTTTATCATTTCAACTATAAGTATTATAGGTCGTTGAACTCAAATGGTCAAGTAGAATTAAAAAATATAAAAATATACAGGGTGATGCATTTAACAAAAATCACCTATCTATTACTGCAAATACTTGAATCACCTTGTACATTCAAATTTTTATTTAAAAGACGTACATTTTAGATTAAAAATTGACCTGTCCGAGCATTTTTCATAATTTTTCAAAATAACGCCAAAACTGATTTTGTTCCATATCCACACGGTACATATTTTTTTAATAAAGTTTGTTCTGAAAGATATAATGTAGTTATAAATTGTATATTATACAGGGAGATCAAGATTGAATGTCCTGATCCTACACTACTTTCCACGAGCTTGATATCAATATTTACATCCATCACCTGAGAGTCAGGACAAAAGCAGCGGCGTGCGGATGGCATTCAAAAAAACTAACCTCCAAAGTAATGTACAAAAACTTAGAAACACTTTGGTTTGTATGAAATTAAAAACATGAAAAACAAGTTCGTTTTTAATTAAAAAATATATTGAAATGGTTATAAGGATTGTTTATTTTCTCTCATTTGAACTATGCAAAAGTTTATCCCTTTCATACAAAATAAACATCAGGAATTTAAAAGAATTACTGAATGCTAATTGAAATATTTTACTGTTTTGTGTTACCATTGATAACAGAAAGAACAAGACGTGTCAATTTCACTTGCCACAGTATTGGTAACCAACACTATTATTATCAATTATTATCATTAAGATCAATTACGATCAAAAATAAGAAGTAAATACAAAAGATTTCATTTAATAAACAATTAAAATTACACAAATTAACACAATTAAACAATTTACAATTAAAATTATTACAATAGATTTATAGTACGTGTTCAAAATGACCTCCATGTACAGCCAGACAAGCATCTACTCGTTTTTCCATATTTTCGAATATGTTTACCAATTGTTCAGGTGTAATGCTTGGTACTGCCACAGTAATAGCGTCCTTCAACTCATCTAGTGTATGCAAGCGAGTCTGGTAAATTGTATTTTTTAAGATGCCAAACAAACAATAATCTGGTGGCGTGAGGTCAGGTGACCTCGCAGGCCAACGTCCTGCACCGATTATTCTCTCACCATAAAATTGTTCTAAGTACCGAACCGTTCTTCCAGCTGTATGAGCAGTAGCATTATCGTGCTGAAAATATCCACGTTGCAGTTCCTCATCATTAAGCTGGTTTATAAACGTTTCTAAGATTTGTTGGTAACGTGCTGCTGTTACTGTATCTTCAAAGAAAACAGGGCCAATTATCCGCCTCCTGGATATTGCTATCCACATCCCAATTTTTAATGGATGAAGCTGCGTTTCTTGAAAAACGTGTGGATTTTCTGCAGACCATACTCGATAATTTTGTGAATTAATGTATCCGGACAAACGAAACGACGATTCATCGGAAAAGAATGTGAGATCCAATAAATCATCATTGCGAAGATTTTTATTAAACCAGTTACAATATTGAATTCATCTTTCATAATCAGGGGGAAGTAACTCTTGCACGACAGTAACTTTATATGGATGGAAGTGTAGTATTTTCTTTACTGCCTTGTGAGCTGTACCATATGATAAACCTACAATAATTTTCATTTAATATTTCAAAGTAATTTTCATATAACTGTTACGATTACCTGTTTGTTGAGCAAGTTGGCGTAATGGTTTGTTTGGACTACGTTCTACACGAGTACGCACATCTGCAACAACATCTTCCGTAAGTACAGTACCACGACCACTTGACTTCCCCTTACTAACACTCCCTGTTTCACGAAAACGGTGCATAATCCGGTGTATATGTCGAATTAAAGTTTCTTCATCAATTTCCATATCAGGGAAGCGATTTATCCATTCTTCTGCACAAAGCGTTTGAGAATATTTCCATTCTACATTACCATCTCGTTCACCGTTGCGAAAATAAGCTTCTATAATAAATTTCTCTTGTCCAAGAGAAAAGGGCATTTTGACAGAGGTTATTGACCTGTAATTTCACAATTTCTACATAAAATGACTTTATAACAACAATAAAAATATTTTTTATTTACCTTGCACTCAATATAATCCTTCAGTGGTAGTCTTGAAAAAGACTTTTATGTATAGAAATAATTAAACAACGAAAATAATAAAGAAATAAACGGAATTAACAACGCACGGCAATGAGTTAACAACAAAAACAATTTTGACAGATTGACATCTAGGGACATTTAATAAATTCCCCAGAATTCTTTATATCACTAGTTTTATTTATAAATTGGATGTAAATATTGATATCAAGGTGATGGAAAGCAGTGTAGGATCAGGACAATCAATCTTGATCTCATTGTATATAAAAAATGTTATTGTGAAAATAGTAAGTAGGAACAAAAAAGGGTGAACCAAGGGATATTTCCATGAAACCGTAAATAGATTTGCCTACTTTTCCTTTTAATCAGTACACCGGTCGACAGACAGGGTTGGTTATTCCCTGGATTTTATTAATTTATAAGATCTGGCTAATGGGCGACATTGTTTTTAAGAAATAGATTTGGAATAACCAGTTGTTTCCCATTTAATTTCAATCATTGCTAAATCATTGAATTAGTACCAGATGGTTTTATGTTTGAGATACGGTAAAAGTTTTTGATATTAGTATACCTATACCTTAGTAAAATTAGGGAGACTTTTTATTTATCTTTCTAGTTAAAAAAACTGTGCAAAGTGTACAATTTTCTCGAGCCGGCTCGAAAAGCTTGACGCGACTCGGGCTCGTCATCGTGAAGCTCGACTCGACTCGAAAAAAAAATTGTTGAATTCGACTTGAAACTCGGCTCGGAATCGAGTCGAGTCGAGCTTGGCTCGGGCTCGAGTTCATTACTATTTTAGCTACAGTCGGATGGTGCCCTGTCGAAGCTGAAAAACCGTTATTATGGTAGGCCGGGGTGGCAAGATCCTAGGATGGCCTAGGACCAAGCTCAACCCCACTTGAGGTTGAGGTAAAAGGGCTATCTCGGGCGACAGACCCCGACGGGGATTTATTTAGTTTGAAACAAAAGTTTGCTTCAAAATTTTAAATTTTAAAATGTGTTTTTAACTTTTTAGAAAATTATAACTTTTTATTGGTGAAACACCATAATCATGAAATAAATTAAACTGAGTAGTAAATAGTTTCACAAATTTATTTTAAAGTACCTGACAATTTCTTCGACAGCTAACTAAACTGTCATTATTAAAGTTAATGTAAACATAAACAAACAGGTCGCTAAGGTAAATACAAAACATAGATACCTAGATAAAGATAAAAAAATTAAATATCTAACACCTCCAGTATCGGAGAATTACTGAGCTCAACCTGTTTATTTATTAAAGGTACCTTGAATTTGTGTTTGTATATCCCGAAAGCTTCTCTGATTGTAATGTATTATGATACCTATTGTTAGTGGGCTTGGGAAAGGTTGTTATTTGACGTGTATAGAAAATTTAATAACTGTCACTGTGAAGACCAAAGGAAATTTTGGGAAAAATATTGTGAAATAAGGTACATTCCAAACATTAAAACATTAAAAGATAAATAAACAACTAAATCTAACAATAAAGCATCACTTATAATACAGGAGGTCAGTACTTTACTCTAGAAACAAGAAATAGCTACTTCAAAAAACCATAAAAATTCAGAGTGAAAATTGCGGGGCGCCGTTTAACAGAAATAGAAGTGTGCGAATTTCAATGAGACAGGGCTCGTATACCCGAACGACGTCACGCATGCACTTAACTGACTGAAATTCGAAATGAACCACCATTTGAGAAATTGAGCCGCTACGTACATAGCGTAACTACTGTCAATTACAGACCATGAATTCTTTTTTTTTTATTTGAGAGAAGATTAAATCTGTGATTTAGATGGAATGTGTGAAAAATAAAAAATCTATGCCACAGCTAAAAACTAATGTTTTCCCCTACTATTCTTACTATGTTGTCTTGGCAAAACCCAGCTGTCTAGCACCACAATGTATAGGAGCTGCATAATTAAAACAATGTCTACTTCCTTTACTTTATTGCTGAGAACGTTGTATTAATTCTCATTTTTGTCTTTGCAGAATAATCAACTAAGGCAGTTTTGATTTTCAGAAACTTCCTAACATCATGAACAACTCCATTAAAAATGATCACATCTACACCTGTCCATCCCTGGCAGTTTGTCACTGGAAATATACAAATTATATGGATTTAGTTCTACATTTTCAACATTCTCATCCAGAATCATTTGTTGATACTAGTTCCTTTCTAGAAAAGCACCAAGAAAAAAACAGTGTCTATTTTATTATACCTAATACCGTGAATTATAAAAGCAATATAATGACGAAAACGCTTGATAACTTTTTTATATTACAATTGGAATCCAATGTAAAACGCCAAAAAGTTTGGTGTGGTGTTCGTTATATAGGGCCAAAAACCCATGCGGAACGCTACTTTTATGGTATAGCATTTTTTAATTTAAAAAATTGGAAAGAATTTCGCAAATTGGGAATGATGCAGCCAGATACTGAATGAAGGTTTGATAAAAGTGTTATGACAGAGTTTGGTTTAAATTTGTTTAAACATGATCAAACATTATCTTTTAAGCGACGTTTTGAAATACACCACTATCAACCAGCTGTTATTGGTGAAATTCGCATGAATAGGAACTTCCTTTTAATAAATCAAATTTACTGTCAAATTTGCCACAAACAGATTTTATCATATGTATATCTATGTCCATCTTATCATTCCATTTGCGAGACCTGTCAGATACACTCAAAGAAATCTCCTTATGGATTGAAGATGTGTACATTTGTTAAAGATCGAAACAAGTGTAATTTATTGCTTGAAGATGTCACTAAATGTGTATGGCATTATTGCAGTAATGCTGAACGTGGTTGCATGTTTATAGGAAAGAATGAGTCGCTAAAAAAGCATATTTTAGTTTGTCCCCACAATGAAAAGAAAGAAAGATTACCTCAACGCCAATTATTGACACATTCTCAAAATTTTAAGTGTCCATCATTGCATGAATGTAATTGGCAAGGTCAAATGAAACAGTTAGTTTCACATTTTCAAGACGTGCACAGTGAATCATATTCCAAAGAGAAAATCTTGTGTCTGTGTACCGAATGATAAGCACTATAAGAACATTATACTATTAGATAGTTTGGGAGGTACCTTTTTGTTGCAATTTGAAACAGAACTAGATCTCAACAAATTATGGTGTGGAGTTCATTTTGTTGGAACAAACACAAAAGCAGAAGAATTTGTTTTTTGTATCAAATGTTTCGATGTAACTAATAGAAAGATTAATAAATTTGGAACAATGCAGGCGAACCTTGATTGGATTTTTGATAAAAATACAATGATGGAATTGGATCTAAACTATGTGAAAAGAGGGGCAAACAATTTTAAGATATATTTGGAAGTGAACTATTATAATTCAAGGACTATAGCTAAAATGCACTCAGATCACTTGACAGGCAGAATAAAATGCATTGTTTGCCAAAAGCAAATCACATTAGATGCATTTTTATGTTTATCTGGTCATCTTGCTTGCAACACATGCAGAAGAAAATATACAAAATGTGAATATAGACAAAAACATAACAAATGCAATCTAAAACTGGTTGATGTCAGTAAGTATTTATGCCTTTATTGTGATAATAAAAAGAGTGGTTGCAGTTTTGAAGGAAAATGGCAAATGCTTAAAAAACATCAATCAGCTTATCGCTTCAGTGGCCAAAAACAAGAACAGTCATTGCGTTCATCATTAACAGATTTTCAAAAATTGAAGCGTTCATCATTGCAAGCAAATCGTTTTATGGAATTTCCTGAGGTGAACGACTATAATTCAAAGACTATTGCTGAAATGTACGTGGGTCGCTTGACAGGGAAACTAAATTGCTTTCTTTGTCACAATCAAATAACAACATATGCATTTCTATGCTTATCTGGCCATGCAGCTTGTAACAGCTGCAAAGCAAAACATAAAAAATGTAAATATGGACAAGATTATAATAAATGCAATTTAAAGGTAGTTGATGTCAGCCAGTATTTACGACATTACTGTGATAAAAAGGATAATGGCTGTGGTTTCAAAGGGAAGTGGAAAATGCTGAAAAGACATAAGTTAGTGTGTCGCTTCAATGACCAAAATAAATATTTACACAAACAATTATTGCCACAACATTCTTCATTAACAGATTTCCAAAAAATTAAGTGTCCATCATCGCAAGAGTGTAATTGGGAAGGTCTTGTAAAAGAGTTGGGTAAACATTTTAGACACTTGCATTCAGAATCATACACTAAACTGAAAACCTTTACATTCTATGCACCGATTGCTAAGAATTACCAGAAGAATATACTACTGGAGTATTATGATAGTACTGTTTTATTGCAGTTTATATCCGATGTAAGATCCAATACATTCTGGTGTGGTGTTATTTACATTTCTTCAAATACAGATGTTGAACGTCTCTTTTATAGTATGTAACTTATGTAACGAAAAACTATGGCACAAAGGTTTCCAGATGTGGAATTATTGATAAAGACGCAACAATAAAACTTAAGCTGAATTCAGTTAAAGTTCAAGAAGTTCACATTAGAGTGAGCTTCAGTTCCACTATTACAAAGGAGCTATCATTGCTGGTATTCATATAAAAAGTTTATTAAACGAAATAACATGCATGGTTTGTAAACGATCTATTACATCATCTATATTTCTATGCCTGGCAGGGCATACTATTTGTCATGATTGTAGTGCAGCATCATCTGAATCAATAAAATGTGTATTTGGTAGGAAAAGTAGAAAATGTAATTTAATACTTCAAGACGCCACGGAGTTCATACAACGTTATAATAATCAAGTATACATAGGTTACTCTATGCAGGAGAAGAAAGAACTGCAAAGCCCTCAACTGACTTATAACAGTGATGGTTTGGATAAAGGCCATAATAAACAAATTTATAACTGCCTGTCAGACATTCCATGCCGCTGGCATGGCACAAGTGAAGAGTTGCCTTTGCATTTTCAACATTCTCATTCTAATTCATACATCACCAAAAATATCCTTAATATGTGTATACCAACTACTACTACCTACAAAACAAATATAATGTTCAGTTGCTTTGAACACATTTTCTTACTGCAATTTGAGTCAGATATAGAAACTAAGAAACTTTGGTGCGTTGCTCGCTTTGTTGGACCAAACACAGCTAGAGACTGTTATTTTTTAAAAGTAGTTTTACAGCGAACGATCTCTAAATTTAAGACGATCCAATCAGATCGCGATTGGGCTTTTGATAGAAAAAGAAATAAAATGATAAGATTTAACGTAAATTCATTTAACACCAGCTATTTATCACTGTTTTTTGAAATATGTCAGTACCAAGCAAAAAGAATTGCTGAAATTCACGAGGAACTTTTGAAAGATAAAGTAAATTGTGCACTTTGCCTAAAACCAATCACATCAGCAATATATCTATGTTTGGTTGGTCATACTATTTGCAATAGTTGTACTACAGAATCTACAGATCAAACATGTGAATACCAAGGATGCATCTTGAAACGTAAAGATGTCAGCAAATATTTCTCATATAATAGGAATAAAAAGATTGGTGAATATTTAGTGAGTTTGGAGTTTAGCATGTTTGCAACAAAGTCTAAGAAACTCAGATTCGATATTCTATTCGATTTTGTTCATAAAACTGAAATAATAAAGGAATATCGTCGGCAACCTGACAATCTCTGCTAAGTGAACTTAGCAGTTATTGTTCTTTCAGAATAATGAAAACACATTTTAAGAAAACTAATTTTATTAGGGAGTAGAGTTTTTAGGTCTATATGATGGATCTTCAAATTTTTTATTAAAATCGAGTTTTGCTTGAATCTCACTACATGGATCATAGTATAAAGCCTTGATATATGTAACAGTGTCATCTCTACGTGCACGACCTGGCCTTATTGAAAATAACGCTGTAATTTAGAGTAATACATCCGAAAAAATCGTATGTTAGCTGAATTGCTTCATATGACAATCTAGGTTCAGGTTGCAAATTTAATAAGTCTGTTTTTTAACTTTCTGTTTTTTAATGCAACTGTGCACATAATGAATCACATTTTATTTGTGTGTGACTCTTTGTGAAAAACTTTTGTATAATGCAGATTCTGTGCATAATTCCAAAATTTAATAGAGCGTTGGCCAAAATATTATTCCTAAGTGTGAAATTATGACATCCCAATTCAGTTTTACAATATATTTTTTTGACATTGACTGATAGATCCATTTTAGCAATGCATTCATTATTCATTGCTCTCGCCTTATCACCAGAATGCTTTTTTCTGGCATTCTTTTTATCTGCAACATGGTTTTCACATTCACGTTCATCGATGTTATTATAATCTTTTTTGCGAGAAAAATGGGCTTTTTTTCTGTTATTTCTATTTCTTCTTTCGTTCTGTTTGCCCTTTGAATCACTCAGGCCAAAACTGCTACTTTTTACCCAACTTGTTTCGTTTTGCTTGCTCGGGGATGAAGGTTGACATAGCCAGACACGAAAACCTTTCTTTGATCCTATGTAATTTTTTTCCAAAAATTCGCAAAAATCTCTGTTCTGGCATCTTCCATAAAAGTGGTGCAAAACCTTTTTTGAGGTTTAGACACATTTTCACGAATAACGTTCTCTCATTTTTTTCGCATCAAGATTTTTACTTTTATCGCGCCAAATTATTCTAAGTTCTATATGTTTTCTTTTGCGCCCTTTGTTTATATCTCCCTATTCAAGTTCAGTGCTATTTACTTGTGCCCTATTACGTTCGATTTCATCGATGTCAAATTCTTCCTGGGGTGCTCCATGATCAAGATCATCGCTTTCTGGTTAACTGTTAGGAACATAATCTTCATTGTCAGCAGAATAATGTACTTTAGAATTATGTGACTTAGCGGGTATTGTCAGATCGCCAACGATATGTAGTTAGAAAGTAAATCTTATTTTATAAATTTGTTCCTTTTGATGAAATATTCTAATTCTCTCAGAACGTTGTTCGAGTTTAATACTGTTATTGCTGCATTTATTATGTTATTACTGTATGTCTTACTTAATACTACCGTTATTACTGTAAATACCGTTGTAGGCAATTTTTGTACCAATAGTTGTTAACAATATATAAATAAAGTGCTTCTAAAAAGTAGTATTCTTTTATTTACTAGATATTAACTGTTATGGACACCCTTATCATATCCATATCGTAATCAGATAGATCCTTGTTTGTTAGATTTCCACTACTATTAAATAACTACTACCATTAAATCTAATAAAGTTCACTTGCAGTTTAATTCTGAAAAAGAAACTGTAATTAGTATCAATAAGAAAAGAACAATAAATATATGATTTTATAACAATAAATAAAATTTAATTCACATAACAATATAATCTCAATATAGCCTAGACCACGGTTACCATCATAATATCTTACCATTAATTGTAATGATAATAAGCAATAGAGAAGATTAATGATATTTCATGGATTCAAGGTATATACAATGGGTACAACCCAAATAATGACCAAGAATAGTTTATATCGAGATTAGAAAAAGAGTCTGAAATTAGCTTCCAATGTAAATAAAAACGCAGTGGGTACATCAAAAAGCCGCGCAAACAATTTAAACTGAAAACTAAGATTAAAAGATTACTGTCAATAATACAAATTCACTTATGAAGGTAAAATAAACTTTTGGCCAAGTTACAAACATGTTTCAGCAACTTCCAGACATCGAAACTGAAGGGTGAGTTGCAGGGTATCGGCAACGACAGTGAAGGGATCCAACTACACCACTCACCGCAAACAAGACCTGAAAGAAGAAAAAGAATAAACACACATCTAAGTTCATCAGATTTGTGTTATGGAAAAAGTGTTTTGAATAATTAAATAAAGAAAAAGATTTAGTGCTTTTGTTCTATATAAAATTCTTAACAGTGTTGCTAGTAGTTATGCTAGGACAGTTCGAGCTCAAAATCCCATGTTATTTCTTATGGAGGTCCAACGTAGTAATTTTTGGTCAATTTCAAGGTCATTCGCGGTCTAGCGCGTTGACCTCACCGCGTGACATCACAACGTATACGGATCAAATCTACATATTACATTATGATTGATGCAGTAGTCGAGATCGAGCGAATTCAGAACAAGATGACGGTGATGAAATTATTTAAGAAAATTTGAAAAATAAAATTGTGTAAGCCAAGTTCACGTGAACTTGGCCATATTGTTATTTCTGAGTTCCAGCGAGCGGCGCAAATTCTAATTTCAACGGCGCTAAATGGCGCTAATTGGGCGCTAAAAATTGGTATATTATGATCCCTAGTTTCAAAAAATGTGCAGCTATGTTAACTTCCCGTACCTGAATGAATAATATAAAATTAAGTAAGTGTTAGATTTATCTCTTTGGTATATAAACTTTATTTATTTGATTTATTCTTTGAAAGAATATATTAATTCACTTACGGTTTTTACTTTTAAGGTAAGTATTCACTTTTATAATAAACCTTGTTTGTTTGTAGCAACAGTAGATATGCTAGGACAGTTCGAGCTCAAAATCCCATGTTATTTCTTATGGAGGTCCAACCTAGTAATTTTTGGTCAATTTCAAAGTCATTCGCGGTCTAGCGCGTTGACCTCACCGCGTGACATCACAACGTATACGGATCAAATCTACATATTACATTATGATTGATGCAGTAGTCCGAGATCGTAGTGATTTTATAATGAAGACATCGCGGCATCCTAGGGCTACAACCGAAATGATTATACTTCTACGCTCACATCTGACTAACCAGGTGAACAAGAAATTCAAAGAAACCTACAATAATCAACATATCTGCGAGGGTTGCAAGCTCGACTAACGGATATATCTATGTCGGTTACTACCCTTCGTAAAGGGCTTTCCAATCTCAAGTTGATACTTAAGAAAATAACATTATTGTAATATTACATAATTTCGTTAATGAATACTAATCATATGCTGACGGCACCAACTACACGACTGTGCTCGTTATCTATTCTCACACGACATCTAATACTCATATGTTTATACGTATATATTATTTAATAGAGCTGTAAATGTAACACACAAATATGGTTTATACACTTTTATTTTATTTAACTATTGTACATTTCAAACTAAATATATACTTTATCATAATTAAAATGTTAGCTTGTATGAACATCATTAGTTTAAACTAAACAGCCTATTAAGAAATATTAATTAACAAGACAGAGTAAGGACTTTTAGCAACATCTTACATGAAAAGAATATTATAGTCAATCATTAACATAGAAACAACAAACTAAATATATTTGCATAATCATAATTAAAGTACTGAGTTATATGATTAACTTTATCTTATACTAAACTACATATTAGGAAATAATAATTATGAAGTATAAGGCTTTTATAATATCTTATAGGAAAAGAAGATTACATTCAATCAGGATCATAACATACAACATCAACTAGATATCATAATGAATATATTAAATATTAAAACATACATACAATATACAACAAACATACACACAGATTACATTAATATCTAACCTTACAGAATTTTATATTATATATAAGATTTTTCGGTGAGGACACACATCAGTCTACATCCATTAGTTCTAATATCGAATAATGTCCTAAAGGTAGAGTTTCATAGGAGTCTGGTATAAGGTAACGTTTATCATCATATGGGTTAAGAGCAATCTTTTGCTGGGTGATCGAATGAACATGATGCTTATCAGATCGGATTATATTTTGATGTACGCGTTTTTCTACATAGTTTTCGATACATTCTACATAGTCTTCGAAGGTAATTTTCATATAAACAACAGATTTTTTCACACCTTTTTTAATACTTCTACTTCATTTTGCGAAATGAGAGTTTTTATTGTGTATAATTTTGATCGGAGTCCAACGTAATGAGTCATCGGTACCCCATTACATTCATCCTTCATTAGCCCAAGAACTTTTTTATTAACGCGCGGAATACAGTATAAATTATTCACAGGGTAATCGCTCGTATCAAAATACTGAAGGCAATCACGCTTCATAGCTTCATAAGGATCCTGATTACGGATTTCATATATAAGAGAATCAGTATCAGAATATAACACAGAACACCTATCACCAAATGTACTCTTCATATATCCATAATGGAAATCGTAGATGGTAGTCTTAGCGAGATCCAGAATGTTCATACCGACATAAATAGGTTTGTTCAGGTAGATTTCGGATTTTCTTAACTCGATTGCTACTAGATTCTCATTAAATATACTACAAGTTTTAAATTCAGGCTTAGAGATGTAAGATTCAGCTCCATATCTACCTCCCCATTTAGTTACCAGACGTATATTTACCCGCTTCCGTAAATTTTCCATAGTCTTACCAAAGACCGAGTTATTCATAAGCTTATAGAGATTCTTCTCAAACTCATTTCTTGCGTTCTGACGTAACTTTGTGTTTAAGTCAATATATGACTTTAGCCACGCCGATTGTTTAAATTTAAGGACTCTATGAACTCGGGTAATCTTCAACCCATACTGCAACACCTGTTTTAGAGCTCTATAATGGATAATATACTTTTCTTTATGATGAAGAGTAGCCATCAACTTAGCTTCCTGAGAAGAAGATGCGCAAGGTTTTTCAGTCTTCGGATTAACATGCTGCGGACAGAAAGGTAGATCTTTATGAGTATCATGTAGTTTCCTAGGGTATTCCAGATCAATCTCTAATATATAACCTTCAGGAGCATTATCAGGAATGGTTAGCACATCAATACAATCTGATTTGACCCATTCGAAACATCCATAGGGTAGGTACTGCGACATCTCCCAACCATACTGATTATTGACATCATAGTACATTAAATAATTTTCAGGACTAGTCGGATCATATGTCGGAATGTATTTATTGTTAGCTGTCGATCTCCTTTTAGAGCAAACTTGACTAAGACCACCTCGGATTCCGCGTTCAACAAAGAGAAATTGATCGAGATCGGTTAGGAGCTCTAACTCTTGTTTTGTATGCTTTAACATACAATCCCAAGTGAAACCAGGAAGTGTAAAGTAATGAGCAGGGTCTAACACATAAGTTTTCAAACAACTATTTCTGAATTGTTCAAAAACGTCTGCTAGTAACAGGATATCAGTTTTCATATATAGATCGATGTACTCTCCCAAACTGCTACAATTGAATTTAGACCATACATCTTTAGCTCTCCTATACAATTTTCTTGAACACTTTTTATTTTCAAGTTTATTATAGAAAGCTTCAATAGGTGGTAAACAAGTTTCACTAAACTTGTCAATGCAATCGATATAATCATAGGGCATTACACCCTTTTTTGTTAACATACTGAAGAGATCCTGAGATATATCAGAAAATTGAGATTCCAAATTCGGAAAACTATGTAGGTATGAAGCTAACTTTTCTAAAGAGGATGCCATAAATCGGAATGAATCGATAAAGCGGAACTGAACTAGAGAACCGTTTATATGTTTAGTAAAAGAGATATATTTTTCTTTAGTTATAGGAAGTAAATCAACAACACCTTGCATTCTAGACGCTATATCGGCAATTATAAAATGAGCATCATAACCGCTTAGATTATGAAAGACAACAGGAATAACCCTTACATCTTTGTAGTTAATATTGCATTCTTCATGGGCAGGCCCCCTGTAATTATTTTCAGAAATTAGATGCGTATGATCACGTACTTTTTTATCACCCGGTCCAAAAGGTTTTTCACAAATATGACAATGAGTAGACTTTCTAAATTCAGCTTCCTGTTCAGGTGTTATATCAATATCGTAAGGACAAAGAAATACTGTTTCCAAATCCTCAGCCAACTGCTGAATCTCACTGGCAAACCATTCCATACAATCCAAACCTCGATGGGAACGGTAAAAAGATAATGAGTCATCATATGAACATTTGATATAATAACCTACTGCAGCGGGAATGTGTTCTTGATACATATTTTTATTATTACACGGTTTCAGGATACTCTCCAAATCAGCATATACAACAAAAGGAGCCTTCTCCTTATTTTTAAAATTCTTAAATTTTAACAGGTGCTCGCCTACTTTAGGCATTTTGATAGCACAATCGTTGACCTGCTGACAGTCTTCAATATGCTTATTTAACTTTTCTTGTGATCTAAAGTAATGCAAGCATCGATCGCAGAAATATTTTCTACCATCTCTTTTACTAAGTTGAGAGGACAACAGCCGGCTTAGATTCTTTATCCAAACGAAATGATAACGAATAGGTGTAGTGCAGTTTTCTGTATCTTCATCATCATCAAAGTACTTATCTTGAACGAGAAGCAAATTCACATGTCGTTCTACTTTGTTTTTAGTAAGATATAACGGTAATGTCGCATAATGTCGGTTTTTCTTCTTCAGGGAATAAACGTTAATGGATATATTATTATGTTTTTCAAATCTAGGGATCTGCTTGATTGTCATCGGAAACTGGATACCCGTCAAGTTCAAGACAGCCGAGTAGTGAGGGTATTTTGATATGCGTTGATGATTTTTATCAACTGGATATAAAGCACTCACCACGGACCATGCGAAGCACGTCTCATCATCATTCTTCACGTTAATGCATGCTTCTTTCAACTTTATTTGCTCAGGCAGATCGATGTAAGATGACCCAAGCTGAGGTGTATATTTATTAATATTAACCTGAAGGTTAATAATCGATTTCAGCGTCCAACCACTCTCGCGCTCTTGGAATTCCTCCAGCTCAGTTAAAATCGGCTTTGTTACTTTATCATCCAACCATGAATCTAGATCTGTATCTCTATATATCGGAGAGTTCGAGGTTGTAAAATGTTTGTTTCCATTTAGAAGCAGATCACCTCTCTTACATTCAAATTCTCCCATGAAAATGACATTAACTTTTACTGCTTCATACTCTTTCAGGATATTAAGAATTCTTCGTTTGAAAAGAGTCTTACAATCCGTGAAGAACTCTTTAGGATCCTTATGTTTAAGGTTACTGATCACCCCACTTCGAATTCTATTATCAAAAGCTGATATAGAATCACCCCAGCGAACTCGATGTTTAGCGGTTTCTATAGTTTCCTTCTTCGATCCAGCACCACTTTTCTGAAGCGTTTTGAACAGATTTAAAAGTTTTTACTTGAGCCAATTGAGTCATGAGATGCTGCTTTTCACCAACAGATTTAGCACACTTCATCTCACGATAGATTTTTCTAATAGTTCGCGTACATTCCTTAAGCCCTTCTACGATACGATCATTAGTCGGAACAATCGACAGAATACCAGCGAAGGCTTGAATATTACTGACTGCAGCATTAACTAAAGACATCTTAGATATTATGATAAGTGAACTAATAAACCGATAATGAATGTAGCAACTGATGTTGTCAACACGTAGGTTGTATTAACAATGAACTAGCGTAGATGTTGACGTTTCTTATATACTCTCTACACGTACCGCCGAAAAGATGATGCAAAGATGCGTCGATAAATTCAAGAACCTGCGAGAAATATTAAATATTATAGTATGCAAGATAGTTAAAGAAATGATGCTTTTTAGCTAGACAATAAAGGTTTGCTGAGATTATATATAATTTACTTCTATTAACAAGCTATCAAATACTATTAGAAGGCTGATGCTATCACCCTCATTCATCACGCTATCAGCCACATTTACTACGCTATCAGCCTTTAGATTATCAGAATAAATGAAATAATAGAGTATGTTGATAGCCTATCTATTAGCGAAAAATAACGATAACCCCGCAATAATCCTCAAATTTTGTTTCCGTATACCACGAGTAAAAGTAGTAAACGTAGTAACCGTAGTAAACGTAGTAAGCGTAGTAAACTTAATAAACGCAGTAAACGCAGCAAACGTAGTAAACGTAGTAAACGTGGTAAACGTAGTAAACGCAGTAAACGCAGTAAGCGTAGCAAACGTAGTAAACGTAGTAAACGTAGTAAACGCAGTAAACGCAGTAAACGCAGTAAACGCAGTAAGCGGAAAATATTTTTAAAAAGTAAAAATCACAATTTTCCATCAAATTCAACACATGTTCATTATTTTAAAACGCGAACATAACTTTTCCAGTTTAAAAGTTATTTAATAGCGTTTACCTGCAACCATAGATATAGAAACAGAAATTATTGTCAAGGTCACAAAAAATTTTTTTGTAATATATACCTGAAATTTGACACAGGCCCATGAATTAAGTAGTACAACACAATTTCTAAATAAAATTTTACTGTAAAATGAACCCGAATGATACTTCACCTAACAAAGAAATTCCTGACATGAAAAAAATTTTAACTCCAAAAAACAATACAAAAGAAAAAATAACGATAATCCCCGCAATAATCATCAAATTTTGTTTCAGCATACCACAACGAGTATTTCAACACCCTAACCAACCCGACTGAACCCCGAATTACTCAATTTATAGAATTTTAAATATTTACCCCACTCTTAACTTAGGTAATATATTTTTAAAAAAGTAAAAATCATAATTTTTATCGAAATTCAACACATATTCATTATTTTAAAACGCGAAGATAATTTGTTAACAAACTTTTCCAGTTTAAAAATTATTTAATAGCGTTTACTTGCAACCACAGATATAGAAACACAGAAATTATTCTGTTCCGCAATAAGTTAAAATTCTTAATAACTCGATAACCGCTGGAAATTCGACCAAAATAATATTGTTTTAAGACACTTCCTCTCACTCCTAGAGCCGTTTTCAGTACAAACCCATCGATTAAATAGACTCCAAAAGGTCTAATGCCGAAAAAACTTTTTGAAAATTTAAAAATACCGAACTCCAACCACCCCAACAACGACCCAACAACCGTCAACACACAACAACAAATGTAAATAATGTCTAGAAAACCCGCCTTATATACCTTTCGAACACCCCCCACCACGACACACCTTAAGTGATTGTGATGAAGTGTCAAGGTCACAAAAAATTTTGTAATACATACCTGAAATTCGACACAGGCCCATGAATTAAGTAGTACAACACAATTTCTAAATAAAATTTTACTGTAAAATGAACCCGAATGATACTTCACCTAACAAAGAAATTCCTGACATGAAAAAAATTTTAACTCCAAAAAACAATTCAAAAGAAAAAATAACGATAATCCCCGCAATAATCATCAAATTTTGTTTCAGCATATCACAACGAGTATTTCAACACCCTAACCAACCCGACTGAACCCCGAATTACCCAATTTATAGAATTTTAAATATTTACCCCACTCTTAGGTGATATATTTTTAAAAAAGTAAAAATCACAATTTTTTATCCAAATTCAACACATGTTCATTATTTTAAAACGCGAACATAATTTGTTAACAAACTTTTCCAGTTTAAAAATTATTTAATAGCGTTTACCTGCAACCATGATTCATAATGCAATATGTATTTATTTGCGTAACCCCGATCGAAAATTTCTAAGTCCAGCTATAAAATTCGTTTTTTCAAAATAACAGCCGAACGGGGCAAGATAGACAAAAATAGGGTTAAAATTTCACCTCTATTGCCTTTTATAGATCGCGTTCGTTTTACAACAGCCCTTTCAGATGCGATATATGTCAACACCTGATATCAAGTATTTCCACCCCCCCCCCCTTCATAAGGGATGACTTAAGAAATTTTTATAAGTATGGGTATAAAATTATAAGGCCGATTTTGCTGTAAAATTCCATATAACATCGTATGAAATGATTCATAATGCAATATGTATTTATTTGCGCAACCTCGATCGAAAATTTCTAAGTCCAGCTATAAAATTCGTTAAATCGCTTATTTTTTAAAAAATCATTTTCTAACAAAATACTTAACGTATAGACCCGATTAGCACATGGGAATGTAAAGTTTATCACACAAGTCTTAAATTTACACCTAAAAGCACCCCTCATAAGGCAACCACCCTTAGTTTGAAGGTATGGGGGTGAAAGTCCAGAAATGGTTTATTTTGAAAAAATCGATATTTTGGAAATTAAAAGCCTTAAAATATGATTAACAGACTAAAATATCATTTTTAACTACTTGTAAAATTGTGTTTAACTAACAGAAAAAAAAAGGGTTAGCAACCCCTATAATTTATTATTTATATAAAACAGTCCTATGCAGATTGATTTAGCTTTTCACAGGTATTTGTATTCATCTATTGTTTCTTGCAGATTAATTAATTAGAAGCTGTTAATAATTATCTAATTCCTAAACCAGAAAGGAAAATGTTATAGCTGATGCATTATCACGAGTAGCTCTCGTATTACCCCCCTTTTCATGATAGCACAATAGATTACGATACTATCGTTGGAGGACGATCAAGAATTAAGGCGTCCTCGTCAACAACCTAACTTTATTTTTGTGCAATGCCTACAAGAAATGGTTCATTATTGTGGGTAGATAAAAGTCAATATTTACCACGTCCTTATGTTCCAAAATAATTTAGATATATTAGTGTATTCAAAAACTTTCATAACATTTCACATCCCGCATCCCGAAATACGTGCTTCGCAAAGACTCATTACAAGTCGGTTTGATTAATGTGTTTGTTGCTTGTTAAGCAGTTTGTGACCTGTTGACCAATTGAATTTTTAAGACTGCATCAAGTGAATGTTAAGTGAATATAAGCTCTATTTTAAGCTGTCAATATTCTACAATATTTAAGCATTCTTAAACTGCTTGAGCCCTTTCTCTATTCGTCTGAAACCAACAAGAATCGATTGATGATCGATCGTGTTTTCGTTCGTGAATAAAGTGTACTAGTGAAAACTAATCGGCCAATGAAAAAAAGAAAAAAATATTACCTCAAGATTTTAAGTGTCCAGCTTTGCAATGTAATTGGCAAGGTCAAGCAAAACAGTTAGCTTCGCACGTTCAAGATTTACATTGGGAATCATATACCAAAAAGAAAAACTTGTGAGTCCGCATACCAATCAATAAGAGTTGCAAGAAAATTGTCGTGTTTGGGAGGTATATTTTTGTTGCAATTTGAAACAGATATAGATTGCAACAACTTATGGTGTGGTGTTCATTTTATTGGACAAACCAATAAAGTGGAAGATTTTATTTTTTGTTTATCATATTCCAATATAGTTAATACGTGGATTAGTAGATTTGGAATGATGCAGGTGGACAATAATTTGACCTTTGATAAAAATACAATGATGATTAATCTAAAATACATAATAACAGAAGCAAGAAGAAAACAAAATCATTTTAAGGTATTTTTGAAGGTGGACTACTATAATTCAAAAACTATTGCTAATATATACAAGTATTGCTTGACGGGAAAAATATATTGCTTTATTTGTCAAAACCAAATAACATCAAGCGCATTTTTATGCTTATCCGGCCATACAGCTTGTAACAGTTGCACAGCAAATCATACAAAATGTAAATATGGGCAATATTATAATAAATGTAATTTAAAGTTAGTTGATGTCAGCCAGTATGTACGCCATTATTGTGACAAAAAGGAAAAAGCTTGCAATTTTAGAGGGAAGTTGAAAATAATGAAAAGTCATAAGTTACTTTGCCACTTCAAGTACCAAAATAAATATCTACAAAAAGAAACATTGCCACAACATTCATCATTAACAGATTTTCAAAAATTAAAGTGTCCATCATTGCAAGAGTGTAATTGGGGAGGTCGCTTAAAAGAGTTGGGTACGCATTTTAGACAGTTACACCCAGAATCGTACACTGAAATGAAAAACTTCACGTTCTATGCACCAATTTCTAAGAATTTCCAAAAGAATATATTAATAAATAACTGCGATGGTACTTTTTTATTGCAGTTTAGCTCAAACGTAGAATCCAATAAATTTTGTTGTGGCATTATTTACATTTCTTCAAATACAGATGTTGAGCATCTCTTTTGCGGTATAACATATGTAAGGAAAACCAATGGATACAATCTTTCTAGCTTTGGAATGATGAAGCAACTGAATAATGATTGGATTATTGATAAAAAGGCAACACATAGAGTTAATTTGAATTCAGTTAAAGATGAACAACATCAGTTTAGAGTAAGTTTTCATTTACATTATTACAAAGCAGCTATCATAGCTGGTATTCATAAAAAAAGTCTATTAGATGACATAACATGCATGGTTTGTAGAACGTTTATTACATCATCTATATTTCTATGCCTGTCAGGGCATACTGTTTGCCATGATTGTAGTACAGAGTCTAAATTAATAAAATGTGTATCCGGTAGAAAATGTAGACGATGTAATCGAATACTTCTAGATGCCACAGAGTTCATACAACGTTATAATAACAAAGTTTACAATTGTAACTCTATGCAGGAGAAGAAAGAACTGAAAAACCCTCAACTGCCTCATAACAGTGACGGTTTAGACAATGACCAGAATAAACAAATTTATAACTGTCCGTCATTGGAGCCATTGGAGGCATGCCGCTGGCATGGCACAAGTGAAGAGTTGTCTTTGCATTTTCAACATTCTCATTCTAATTTATACACCACCAAAAATATGTTTAACACGTGTATACCAACTAACATTAACTACAAGAGAAATATAATGTTCAATTGCCTTGAAAACATCTTCTTAGTGCAATTTGAGTCAAATACCAGGAGGAAAGAAGTTTGGTGTGGTGCTCGCATTGTTGTGGCAAATACGGATAAAGACTGTTATTTTTTAAAGGTAGTTTTACAGCAGAAGATATCTAAGTTTGGAACGGTGCAATCAGATACTGATTGGACTTTTGATATAAATAAAATAATAATATTTAACGTAAATTCATTTAAAGCTTACAACTACTTTTCACTGTTTTTTGAAATATGCCAATACCAAGCAAAAACAATTGCTGAAATTCACAAGGAACTTTTGGAAGATAAAGTAAACTGCGCACTTTGTCTAAAACCAATTATGTCAGCAATGTATCTATGTTTGACTGGTCATACTATTTGTAATAGTTGTGCCACAGAATCAACAGAACAACAATGTGAATACAATGGATGCAACTTGAAACTTAAGGAAGTCAGTAAATATTCTTCATGTTGTTATAATGGGAATAAATACACTGACGAGTATTTAGATGGTTTGGAGTTTACTGTGTTTGCAACAAAATCTAAGGAGGTTCGATATTCTATTGGATTTTGCTAATGAAATAATGAAGGAATATGTATTTAGAAAGTCAATTTTATTTTATAAGTTTGTTCCTTTTGATGAAATATTGTAATTTGCTTAAAATGTTGACCGATTTTAATACTGGTAATACTACTGTTATTTAGTGGCGTGCGGTGAGAATTTAGGATAGGGAAGCAACCGCGATTTTAATTTTAATATACCAATAGGTACAGGCGCGGACTCACGGGGATGATGGGAGAAATTCCCCCCCCCAAATTTAAAATTAAGTATACATAGAATACAAACAAATAATGTTTGTTTAATTACTATTTATTTAAAACAATTATTTTTCCAAAGATTTCCTCCCAAAATTAATCTCTGAATCCGCTCCTGCTAGGTACAATAAAAAAAACAGTGTTGTAACTATTAAGCTTAAAACTTTTTCAAAGAAGAACTTTTACACTTTATACTTATGGAATTTGTTGACTATTATTATTTATTTTAAAAAAACTACTGCTATGTATTTATAATGCAACTTGATTTTCGGATCTTTTTTGGTAAAATACCCGATGCAGGTTTTAATCTTTGTTGTTAAATTTGAAAGTTCTGGTTCTGATCTGCCTTTCTCAATACTTTGTAATTTCTCTTCAAAACTGTATGCAGAAAATTCTTTATCTAATAATTTACAAACTGAACGAAAAAATCGTCGCGATTCGGATGTATCGGAAGTACTCGAACCTTCCACCGTAGTAGCTGAATTTGCAATCATGACTTTCGTCATTTTAACATTGGTTTTTATTTTTAATAAATTTTGTATGGAAGCATTGCTGCCATTGCTTCCACGAACAGCACGCCACTGCTGTTATTACCGTAAATATCGATTAAAATTGTGTTGTATCAATAGTTTCTATCAATAAGATAAATAAAGTGCATTTAAAATGTACTATTCTTTTATTGATTAAATATTAACTGTTATGGTCATTGGTTATATCCGCGCTTGGTAGATTCTGGCAATGATCGAAAACCAGTGTTCGATATGGTTCAGCACTGCTTGGTAATTCCAAAACCGACTGCTTGATGCATTGTGTTATTAATCTACTTCTATTTTTTTAATCAAATGTAATTAAAAAAAATAGTAGGGACAATCTGCCATCACTACATCGAATTGGCTTAACGCAAATGACCTAAAGAAGATCCACACGAATCAGCTAATGTGCTAACAGCGGCCGAAAATTTTGACTCAACCTAATATTTATTGTTATCAATTTTGTTGGTTTCCTTCTGCCAAGTTTTAAAGCTTCATATTTATTGCAGTCAGTTACAAATAGTTAGAAACTTACTTATTTAATCCTTACGCGTCTCTATCCTTACACGTATAAGACATTGTGGGTTGAAGATGACTTGTCTCGGACCAGCCTCTCTCATATTCCATTTCACTTATATTTTACAGTCCATATCGTCCCAGTTCACTCCTCTTCTTTCTGCTGCTCTTGTGTATTAGATCTGTAATTTCTGCACTCTTTACTGTCTCCGTTTATAAAAATTGGCATTATTATACATTGTTTGCCAGTCTTTCAAGGCTTTCTTCCGTTCATTACTTTACTCATTATACACGGTGATTCAGTACCCAATGATCGGACTTTGAGGATAGGCTTCTCTGGTCATTAGAAACATAAAACCTTAGTAACATTTTTTGATTAAATCAACTTGAAAATCTCAATAATTTTGCCCAACCTTTTCAGAAAAGTACGTGTATTGATGCAGGTCAGTTTCTATGCCTAATAAAATTAAATGCAAACGCTTTAGAAATTGACACCATCAGTACAAAAACATGACATCTGTTGAATGAACGTAACAAAGTTTAATTAATTTAGTTAATTAAGTAAAGGTATGTTTTAGATAATTTAATCTATCCATCAATAGGTATTGTTATTTTTTATTTATTTTATTGGAAGTCTAAAATCTAAATACAGTAGTATAAAGTGTAAAACCTTTATTCTTTTTTATGTTTTGATAGAACGACCTTAATGGATGGTAATTTGTTTACATAGAAAATAACTACATAGTATAAAAACAATTCGTAAAAAATAAGTACTGCTACTTTTAAGTAATTTTACTAAAAACTGCAGTGTAAGGGATTTGCAAATTGTTAGGCCCTGACCTTGGCCGAGTGTTTACAAACATAATGTGTGCTCAACATAAAAGTTGCCGACCGGTCTGTTTTGATTATTTTATTACTAATGCTGCTGTGTCCAATTATTAGTCACAATCCTTAGAAATATTTACGGTATCTACAGGGATAATTTTATTACTTTTCACTAGAAATCGGTACCCTTTATATATTACATAGTATGTACTTTCTGGGAATAAATATTATTTTAAATAAAAGATAGTAGAAAATAGTACAGTACAGCATGCCCAAGAAATAACAGAATTGGCACGCGGCTATCTACACATATACAAAAATCTAATAATCAACACACATAATACTACTAATAGAATACTAAAATAATATTAAAATTGAAATGATCTAAAAACGCATTTATTTTATGCACTCATTGTGGTTTGAATGTTCTTGTAATGACAAAGTACCTTACAGCGAAATTTCAAAAATATCTTATTTGATTTACTGTAAACAGAATTAATACGAAAATCTTTTTTTATTCAGAGACCTGCTTGTATTACGCATAGGGATTAACGTACACCTATAAAAGAATATGAAATTATCTTACAATTACAAATCACAAAACAAAAATACCGTTTTTGAAACATAATATCTAACGAGAGGTCGTTTCTCAACATGCTTTGTTTATTTAACTCTGTTTATCCGTTGTTATTCTACGAAACACTTGTCCATAATAAAAACGGGTTTATTACTTTATTTCGCTAACCTTGCACATTCTCGAAAACAAGTAAGTAGCATTTTTTATCACATTGAACTTTAAAATATGTGTCATGTGCATTCTTACTATTAAATTTGAAAACATTAGGCTGATCTACGATACCGTCTTTCTCCAAAAGTATAGAAGTACGAAAAAAATGGTATATAGGAATTTTTTCTCTTTAATGGTTATCTAACCACTGGCAAAATCTGACTATGTCGTAATGGGTAACCCTGTATTCAATAATTTTTGTAATATCTCTGATGTTATCTATTTTTTACCTTTTTTATTGCTTTTCTTTAATCCCCCCCCTTCCATACTTATTTTTTTCTTGTATTTATTTTTTGTTTCCATTTGTCCTTTTTCTATACTTAAAGACTTTCCGTTCCAGTAGTTCATTGAAAGATTGTATATTCTGTTTTACGCTAAAGAACATTTTCTGATGCATACCATATGCATTTTTTATCTAAAATTATTCTTTATTATCCATTTAACTTATCCTCTTCCTTTATTATATTCTTCATATTCTGCTCTCTCACTTGCTTATAGATATCTCTCACATTTCCTTTTTCTCTTTTTTTATTGCTATTTCTATTATGTCAGTCCACAAGTTATCTTCTGACCATGACCTATTTTTGGAAGCAGAGGTGATTGTCCACAAAGTTTTTTTCCAATCAGAATATTAAAAAAAAATCCTATATGAATCCAACTTTGTGGCAGATACTGTATAATATACTTATAATAAAAGACTAGAACCCAGGAAAAAAAATTGTATGCATAAAATTTTTAAAAAATTCTTACTGATGCATTTTCCAACCATTCTCATTTTTGTTTTCTATGAAAGTGTACATACTGTTCTGTATCGTGATATTTATTCACACTTCACGCTGACCTTCTTATGACCTACCACAGAAGAGATCAAAAAAGTGTTTTTTCTCCTTATGCCACTATGCAGTTTTTAATTTTCCTGTGCTTTTAGGATGAAACATGGCGTACTATGGGACTTTAACCGCTCTCTTCTTGGTAGTCTCTGTTACAGGACTACAATATGGTTTTAGTCTATTAGTCCAGTCAAACTGTACGAAAAACGGGCTTAACTTGGAAAATGGAAGTACATGGGACTTTTTTCTTCCAGCATGTAGGGGGGGGGGTCTAGAAAAGCTTAACTTGAAGTTTTCGACCTCAAATTCATATGAGCTTTTTCCGCCATTTTGAAAAGAAGTGAACTTGAAAGTTGATGAAAGTTTGAACTTTTTCATTTTTTATATTACGCGAAAAAGTTTAGTTAAGTTTAATAAAAGTTTTAGACAATCGTATTGCCGACAAAAATGCTTTATACAAATTTTTTGTCGGACCTACTGTTACAGAGATAATTTCAAAATAACACTTCACCCTTCTTTTCAAAATGGCGAGAAAAGCTTATATGAATTTGAGGTCGAAAACTTCAAGTTAAGCTTTTCTAGACCCCCCCTGCATGCTGGAAGAAAAAAATCTTTTCAAAGACCATAAATGTAATGTGTTCTCCAGGAAACCGGCGAAAGGTAAATCGGCCACCACCATTTTTATTTTTGTTTTCCCTCACAACTTTCTCATTTTTTATATTACGCAAAAAAGTTTCAAATAAAAGTTGTAGACGATCATATTGCCGACAAAAATGCTTTATACAAATTTCTTGTCGGACCTACTGTTACAGAGATAATTTCAAAATAACACTTCACCCTTCTTTTCAAGATGGCGGAAAAAGCTCATATGAATTTGAGGTCGAAAACTTCAAGTTGTACTTCCATTTTCCAAGTTAAATGTTTAGTTTGACTGGACTATATTGCATGACTCGAACATACCAAGGCAACGGTAGAGATTGGACCTTTTATTATCATGACACAATTTTGTTCTCAACAATTACACCATTCTTATGCAAAGTTAGGTTACTAGCTTGAAGAAGCACTTGAAAAAGCGTTAACAACGCTGACAGATGCTTTTCTGCTAATGTGCAGTTTAATACCAATTGTCAACTAACACAGCCAAAAGTATACAAGATATACTAAGGTATCTTATACCAAAAGGAATAAAAACATTTATCTATTTATTTATTTATTTATTTATTTATTTATTGTAGTTCTCATACAGGCGTAGCCTAATTACACGAGAAGCAAAAATTGGACATCTTTACTACAAAAACTAAATTAGAATAAATAACAGAACATTATAGCAAATTTATAAATAACATAAAATAAAATAAAATAAATTAAAACCGCAAAGGAATTTCAAGATAACAACCAAAATAAGATTAAATAAAGACTGTAACAGGTCGTAAAAACGTTTAATCATTTAAAAAATGTTGTGACAGTACGTTATTTAGTTCGTTTAATTGTAATGATAAATCTATATCCAAAGCTATATATAGCTGGTTTACTAACTGCTGCATATTTATGATGGGAGCCTTCTGCGTGTACCTAGTCAAAGGTATATGGAAAACAGTTTTAGAAGATCTTACTTGTTGGTCCGGAACTCTTAGATGTAATAATGACAAAAGGTATGATTCATGAATGTGATAGTTCCATAGTTTATAACAGAATACAACTAGACTGATTTTTCTTCTATTCTCAAGAGATACAATTTTAAATTCGCGACAAAGCATTGAAGTTCTGATCATTAGATAGTCAGGATAAATATTATACTTTTTATAATACAATAAACGCAAGAACTTTTTTTGGATCTTTTCAATAGCCAAAGTTTCAACATAAAGATGAGGAGACCAAATGACGGAAGCGTATTCAAGCTTAGATCGTACCAAGGTAAAGTATAGGATCTCAAGAGTCCGCTGAGAACGAAAAGTTCTTGATAGTCTAGTAATATACCCAAGAGTTTTGTATGCTGAAGCAGTTATTGTGTTGATATGATCACGGAAACTGAGTTTGTGGTTGTATATAACACCTAAGTCTTTTACTGTTGATAAGCGTTTTAGAATTTTAGCATCCATCCTGTAATCAAAAACAATATCCTTAGTGACACGTCTAAAGGACATGCTTCCACATTTATCCACGTTAAAAGGTAATTTATTACGGATACTCCAACTTAAAAGCTGATCGATGTCATACTGCAGTAGTTGACATTCTTCGAAACTATTTACTCTTTTATAAATTTTCAGATCATCTGCAAACAATACACAATGAGAATTGTTAATACTTAAAACGATATCATTTATGAAGATCACAAATAAAAGTGGTCCAAGGTTAGACCCTTGCGGCACACCAGAATTTGCCTCAAATTTCCCCGAGGTGTTCCCGTTAAAGCTGACAATAAACCTTCTAGGATTTAAGTAGGAAGCAAAGAAACGCAACATGTTCATAGAGAAACCGATATCATGTAACTTCTTCAGCAGCAGATCATGATTTACCTTATCGAAGGCCTTTGAGAGATCTGTATATATACAATCGACCTGACCTTTTTCTTCAAAAGCTTCAAATATATAATTAGTAAAACACATAAGATTAGTAACAGTTGATTTTTTCTCCATGAAGCCATGTTGTTTATCAGTTATTTGGTCCGAAACATATTTGTATAATTTATTTTTTAAGATTTTATCAAATAATTTAGCCGGAGCAGAAAGTATGGATATTGGTCTATAATTAGCAATATCTGAGCTATCCCCAGATTTATAGATGGGAATAACAGCAACCTCTTTCCAGAAATCTGGAAAAGTGCTGGAACTAATAGCTAAATTAAATATGAATAAAAGTGGTTCCTCCAACCATTCCGAGCAAGCTTTAATGACATAAGGTGGTACTGCATCAACGCCCGCGGATTTTGTTGGTTTCAATATTTGTTTAGTTAGTTATATAATTTCTAGTTATTTTTACGGGTTCCATCTAGAGGATCGGATCTAGGGGCCAGACGGCTCAAGAAGTTTCGTTAAGAGTTTTAGACTTTACTCAGCATTGTTCATGAGGTCAAGATCTATAAATATGCAAGGAATTTCCGTAATTCAAAGTTGTATGCCTTTTGTGCCATTCCCATTAAAGGCGAACACTCAATAAATAATATCGTAACTATCTGCTCCAAAACACATGGAACCAAGTGGAGCAAAGGAGAGACTCGGGTTCAAAGCTTATATCTAGATTTTCTAGATTTTCTTGAATATGTTCAGTCATTTGCAAATGTCTTGTCCCGAGTAGAAGCGCTGCTGCTTTAAGAATCGAAATACCCCTTATACTGTGTATGAAAGAGACCGAAATAAACAACTACCTGGCCAAAATATTTAAAATCTTTAAAGTTTGTTTTGAAGATATGCTTGTAAATCTATTGTTACTCATTCTATTCAAAATTCTTTCGACACACTTTATAAAATAGCCTTTTTAAATGGAAGCATTTCTAGTTACCCAAAGTTGTATATAGTATTTATGTTTGATTCGTTACCTTATTAAAAATAACTAAAGAGTGAATCTACTGAACCTAGTTTACTCCCGTTAATATTTGTAGTAATTTTTATTAGCATTAAAATTAAAAACTTTTACTTTTCCAATTTTATATTAAAAGTGTCTTTATTAGATGAACGTAGGTAATTCAAACCTGAAACTTTTGCATATTAAACAACTGCAAACAAATGCATATTAAAATAAATTTACTAGGAAATATGTAAATAACTGTTATTTTTTACCTGCAACGTAAATTCATATGCTTCAGAGAAAAACTCAAAAGCTTATTTTTTGCTTGAACAAATGAACAGTTATAATTTTATAATCTTTTCATTCATGAATTGACAAGAAACATTCATTCACCTGGGTGAATGTGACAAAACCTTTACCCTCTTCTTTTAAACTAAAACGGTAAAATTAAACTGTAAGATAACAACAAACTGAAATATTTTTAAGCAGTTTTGAATATGCCGTGGTCGTGTAATTATAGTCCGGGTTATTTGTGTTTTTTCATTTAAAGATTTCCTTATTAAAAATATATTGTATTTATACAACATATAAATATTATAGTAAATGTTTAAATATGCCTCGTTTGTATGCCCAATCTGATTCTACTTTGGAAACTCGGGGAATGATTATTAGTTTCGATTATTTATTATTTTTACTAATTTTTACAATAAAAACTTATTACAGTTAAAAATTTAGTTTTTTTAGTGTTTACAAAATAATTAAACCATGTAAATAAACAAATCAAACTCGTAAATAAATTAATAGAGTTTATAATAAAGTAGAAAAAAAAGCATACGATATTTATTTCTTAAAATAGAAGAAACGATAGTAGAAGTGAAACGGCTGTTTTGTATTCCAGTAAAATGAGAAACTCACTTGAAAATAGCAGGTTTTATTACTCTATTGTTGTTATACAAAGCCACTCTAGGTAGGGTAGCAACCTTTAAAACTGGTTGTATTTGGTGTGTTGTTTGTAAACAAAAGAAACTATGCTCCGAAACGTACGTCGCTTCTTTTACCAGAATTGTTAAATGTGTTGCCTACTCGGGACAAGACATTTGCAAATGACTGTTCATTCAGCCGAGCAAGAATTATTTAGAAAAAATTTTAAAATTTTAAAATAAACAAAGTTTTAAGTATATTCATTCCTGTAAACAACTTTGCTACTTACTAAAAAAGTACTTGGTATTGCACCCGCAAGTTTTATTATGTATTTCCAATTTATTGAGTAGTGTAATATTACTTTACTTCGATAATAAAAAACTGTTTAAGTATTTATGAGAGCTTTATCTTCTTATGGTTTGTGGGTGTTAAATCAATGTGTTGATTATAAACAATATTAAAATTATTTGCTTTTATTTATTTATTGTTGTTCGGATACTGACCGCTATCCAAAGCATGCTATCATCACCACATTTATCCCCCTCCCTGTTTGTTTAGATCTTTTTTGGTGCAGAAAAATTCTCCATCGAGTTGCCATGGAAAGTTGGTCATATAGCTTGTAAGGGCAACAAGGGTAAGTTATTGTAAGGGCAACTGTATAGTTATATAAAACGTTGCAATTAACATTTGCATTAACATTTTATAGAATAAAACTATAACATATGGTTCGATAACAGAATATAAAGCAAAATTGTAGGTTGGGGATTCATATGAAACAGAAAAGAGAACGCCAAATACACATGTAACACAATAACATCTAACATGTATCAAAATTATAAAGCGGTTGAAAATGTTCTGTAATAAAAAAGCACTACAAAGAATAAGCAGTTTTAATCGGTCTAAAGATACTACTCCAGTTTTTCCGTAGTTCTTCAGACTATTTGTCTGTTCGTGAAAGAATGGTTTTGGAATCATTCCTTACAAAAACATGTGTACACTGTACAATCATGTAAGAAAATAATTCTTTAGTATAAGGTCTTCAAAAAATTCCATTAGCCAGGTATCTGGATCGAATCCTAAGAGGATCCAAGGCAATTGATCTACCTAGTTATTCATAGCGTTAGTTCTGAGGGATTGTTTTAGAGTCCTATGAAAGCGTTCTACAACACCTTGCAGGTTGCAATGTTGGAGACTTGTTCGAGAGTGTTTAGTTTCCATAGAGACGAGGAAAGGTGCCCATGTTCGTGAAAGGAACTGGAATGCGTTGTTTCTTACCACAGTAGATGGTATTTCGAATCTACTGATCCAATGGTCCACGAATGCTTTTTTACAGACGTGTCTTGGATTGGAATACATTCTGGCTAGCGTGTAAAACGGTCTCTGATAGTTATCAGATATTTATAATTCCTGCAAGAGGGCAAGTGGACTATGTTCAAATGGATGTGGCTAAATCGAAAATCAGGTTCGGTAATGGGTATATTAGAGTCTTCGTATGCTTGGGTATTTTGCTTCTTTGACATGCGTCACATGAAGTATGTCATTCAATTAATTTCTTTAATTATTATCATACATAATATAACAAGTGGGCAAATTTTTTCCGACAAAATTTGTTATTTCAGATATGAGTAGCTTTCGCAACGAAAACTACACGAGTCGACGCAGGAGACGAGTGTAATTTTCCAAAAGCAAAAGCTACGAATGTCTTAAATGATAAATTTTGCAAGAAAAAATTAGACCACGAGTTGTATTCGGCTTGACAATCCATCGAGCAAATTTTTATTTAGCGTGTGTAGTTAATATTAATTTAATTAAATTTGACATTTCATTTTCACATAAATTTTTTCACTAAGAAAAAACCACTAGTGGTGATCCAGTGGACCGTCGGTGCGATGGATTAGTGGTCCAGTGGCGCGTTGGACCAGTGGGGCGTTGAAAGGAGTTAATTTGAAAAAATTGGCGGGGGCTTGGTGGTTGCGTCGCCTCGCTGCTGGTCCGTAGAATCAGATAATAAGGTGGTGGTGGTGGTGTAAATTGCAGGGGGATAAACATTTTATTAAAGGGGGGCCTGAAAAATTAATATACAATCATCGTTCTAATTAGCTAGATGTAAAAACAATATTAACAACATAAGCGTACTGCAGATTTTCTCTCTCTCTATTTTTTTTAATACAATTAATGAATAAATAGCAGCCTACAAAATACAATAATAATAATTAAAGGAGCGCATTGCAGATTTGCTCTCTCTATTTTCTTTAATACAATTAATGAATAAATAGTAGCCTACAAAATACCATAATAATAATAATAATAATAATTAAAGGAAGAATGCATCTTTTTCTTTCTCTGGCATGAAATTAAAAATAAACATTCTCTTCATGGATGATGTCACCAGTTTTTACATTAATTATAATACATTGCATAGATTGACGTTGGAAACTAAAAAATAAAACATTATATTTTAAGCCTTAATTAAAATAACATTCTCAACTTACCGGTGTCTGTTTTTTCGATATTGTAAAACAAACGCTCGAGCAGGTATCGAGTATCATATTTTACGCACTATAACAAAACGAAATATTGATTTAAGAAAACACAGGCATATACAGGGGGGATACTTACTAATTATATCCGTTCAGTTGTGAAATCTTGCGAACAAACGTCTTTCTCTGGCATGAAATTAAAAATAAACATTCTCTTTATGGATGATGTCACCAGTTTTTACATCAATTATTGCATAGAATGACGTTGGAAGCTAAAAAATAAACATTAGATTTTTGCGCGGTAATTAAATAACATTCTCAACTTACCTGCATCTGTTTTTTCGATATTGTAAAACAAACGCTCGAGCAGGAAGACCTCATATTTTACGCACTTTAAAAAAACAAAATATTGATTTAAGAAAACAAAGATATATACAGGGGGGATACTTACTAATTATATCCGTTCACTTGTGTAATCTTACGAAAAGACTTTTTCAATTTACACTATTAAACCCATCATTAAAAGACCAATTCAGCAAAACCATTAAAATTTCTTCAAGTCTTTTTTTTATCTTTTTTATTTAATAAAACAACTACCAACTAAAATTGTTTTTTCCTAACCAAAATATGAGTCATCCTAACAGTCATTGCGAGGGAAATCTGGAGATCTTGCACCTCCTAGAAAAACTGCTAGGGCCGCTCCTGTCTATAACTCTGATTAAAGATAAGATCAGCAGGAATAAAATTCATAGCATTAGAGATAAGATTCTGCAAATACTTGAAGAAAATATTATTAATAAATATTTATCAACTGATTTCCGAGTCACTGTGTAATAATAACAAAAAAAAATAAACCCATCGAGTTTTATCTTATCTATGTACTATCTTTGCTGAAAATAGTTGTTATTGATTTGCGTACCTGGAGAGCAATTAAATTAAATTAAATTAAAAAAATAAATTTTAACTGTTACTGCAGTATTGTAAGTGAACTAACAAGCTACTTCTTGAATGATTTCGCATTGAAAAATAAAAGTCAGAGGTAAATATACTAAAATTGATAAGTTTTAAATTTTACAAATAAATTAGTACATAATTTCATTTATTTGTATCAATAATAATGCAATATTAGGCCAGTAGATAGGAAGTAAAAATGTAGTCTAACCAAAAAAATGCGGAAGTTCGTAATTTGTGCTGAATGAAATATGAAAAAATGCAAACTCCGTTCGCGACCGTCGCGCCGCCACCGTCATCTTATAAAAGTGAACTCAAAAATCATCATAGTCGAAATGGCTCCCTTAGAGAGTATTTTACGACAAAAAAGGCTAATGTAATGTGTGAAATTAAAAGAGCATTAAATTTTCTACATAATCTTCTGATATCTGAGATCGCTGCATAATGGCGTTTAGGATTACTTTGTGTTTAAAAATCTAGGTATGCGAGAAACTCTCGATAAAGATACATGCATTTCATCGTTATGGAAGGTTTATTATAAAAATGCGACCCTTGGGCCCGTCATCCTCTCGGGAGGGGGGGATTATTGATAAGGAGGGTAATGTCGATATGCGACATGTCTTTCTTAAAATGTTGCTCCATTTTAATTTACATATTTTCATGATATTTGACATGACCATTGACCATTCAAAAAGATGTTAGATGGTTGCATATCCTCAAAGAAAAAAATTATTAATTAAATTTTATTCTAATGAAGCCAAAGAAAAAGGTTTTAATTTAATAAATATACACTCTAGAACACACTAAGCAGAAGATAGATAAACCTTAAAGTTGATTTTTCTTACCATCTTGGTAAATTTTCATTGTTCAGTTAACGATGTGGTATCGTTACCTATTTAAGCAAATTAAAATAAAGTAGAGGCCATTTCAAGGCATGTTTTGACTTAAAAAGACATGGTGCATGGTAGTGATGTATGCAAATATTTGCTACCTTACCTGCTTTACTTATGTGAAGAAATTATGTTTTAAATTAACGAGATAGTGAAATCGTTAAAATTTTCTTATTTAATTAGATTATATAGCTTATGGCTAAAATGTTTCATTGCTGTACTGTTAAGCAGTTCTTTGGGCACACGTTTGATAGAACTGTAGATGTTGGGGTTGTTTTTTGTAGAAGATATTCTTGAAATAAAATACAAATCTTTGCGTTTTGCCAGCTGGAATAATGCAGTTTAGCTATTATTTTTATAGTTTTCTTATCTAAAAATATCTAACTAATGTTAATTAGGATGTAAGATTATAGCCTACAGAATCATAAAGGCTATTTTTATATAGATAAATACCAAACCTACCAAAATATAGCTGTGCTGGAAGTATCAGCTTGACCTAAATAACACTACTTTAGTTTTTGCCGGCTAACCCCCAATAAGTCGGAGAGGGGCGGGGTAATACAAGATATACAAGATAAAGAAAACAAGCGCCACTTCGTTTTAAAACAGTTCTTATTACTAAAGCTTCAAACTTCTTAAATAAACGAAGAAATAGATCTTTTACTAACATATAGACAACTTCCACAATTTTGGCCGTACGGTGCATATACACTCACAGGTGATAAGCTGGAAAGCAAATATTAAAACCACACAATAAATAAATAGTAATAAATAAAACTCAAACATGTAGTGAAATGTAAACTTTCTAAGTAGGGCTTTACTGTTTAATGCAAATTGTAAGCTATTATTGTAATGTATTGTAATTATACTGATTAAGGATTTTAATGTCTAGTAAAATTAACAGAATGGTGATTTGTATCACAGTGGTTGTAAATCTTAAAAACTACCCTATGACAATTTCACTACTCGAGATCTCGTTTTAACTAATATTTAAAACTAACATGCATGAATAAATAAATATATATAAACATAGATAAAATGACACAATATACATATACATACAGTTACGAGTACAAACAAACATCCCACCATTCGATGACCCACAGCTGATACAGTACGGTTTAAAAGCCTTGCTTAGGGGTTTTTGTTTCACCCTCCGGTATAATCTTGTTTAATATTGTACACAACCTTGTACTTGTGTATGCAGGTACGAACCCAAAGGGGAAGACCTTCAAATTAAACCCAAAGTCAAAGGGGCAGGAACAGGAAAAAGACAACGAGCAACGAAACCCAAAAGATAAAAAGACCTAAAAATAACACATCCTGTATATGGTATTGATTTTAAATATTTGCACAGAATTTTACCTTTCTATAAACTAAAAGGTCTTTTATTACACGATTCCTTCAGGGCAACTGATAGGAAAATATTACCCAAAATAGAAAAAGATTTTGTGAGATTTCAGCACATTGGGGAAAATAAAAAAGGTTTACCTAAAAGGTTAACCAACACTAGAACCTAATCCGTCTAATTGACAACGATTTTGTTATATCAACTCCACTATTGAGAATGCGCTTGACAGCGCGGGCGCGAATTTACGATCAAGCGAGAAAAGGGAAAATCAGTGACAACCAAACTAACGGAGAAGCTTGGTTTTAAACAGTGACAGCCAAACAATCAATGGGTTGTGAATTTCAACGTTATAAGATTGGATGTTGTCAGGATAGGAGGATGTAACTAGACAATTTTAAATAATTAAATTATATTTAATTATTTGATAGTTGTATAGGAAATGTGATATGGTCGACTTTCTATAGTTACCATAATTTTTTATCTCAATACAAGCGTCATATGTCATTGAAAAGAGAATTTGTTTGGCTATCTTTTTATTGAATTATGTGGTTATGTAGTATTTAGTTTTAAAAGTATTTTCTTTATAACCAAAAGATCACTATAGTCTTCTTTGGTTTTGAAAAGGATATAAAACGAGCGACCAATTTAGTGACAAACTCTCTGTTATTTTGAATGTTTCAAGCAGTGCTCGTCTGCATCTTCAATCATATGTTCAGAGCAAGATTTTTAAATTTAAATGTTATGTTGTGAGTTAGTAAAATGTAAACATAATAAACGTCAAAATGTTAGATTATATTTTGTTAAAATGTCAAAGTGTTTAATAATCATCGTAGATTTTTGAATTTGACTAATTGTTTTAATAATAATTACTTTTAATTGATACAATAATCAGTGCTGTGAATTTATTTGTAGAATAATTTTCATTTACAAGAAGAGAATTTATATGGATAATGGAACTATTAATCCTCGTTATAAATTGGTTATTGGAAGGATATTTATAAATTTAATCATTAAATGGACTTACCATATTTCAAGCAAGCAACTGGTTGTTAATAATAATGTGAATACCATTTATTTGGACATTATTTGGCAGAGAGATGAATGGGTGTCTTTCAACCATTTTAGTTATAAACCATATAAAAAAAGATAACCGTGTTGTTACTAAATCAGTTGGTAAACGTTTGGTGCCAAAATTTTAATTTAATTTAAAAATTTTAATTTAGTTAATTATAATTTAGTAATTTAGAATATGAGGATGCCAGAAATATTACTCCTCTGATAAAAGGCATTAAACTATCTTAGGATTGATTTTTCATTTATTCATGGTATCCAGAATTTATTTTTTTATGTTTCAATTATTTTTTGTTTGTTTTTTGTATTCATTATTAATTAAAATGTTTGTCATATCATTTTAAAGAAAATTCTGGTTTGTACTGTTTTTTGTGTACTTTTGTGTTTTCTAGATCTATATTTATATAGTGCCCTATTGAAGCGACCCAACTGAAAGTCTCAGTGTGGTGGAGTTTCTGAAGTTTTACTACGATTTTAATTAGTCGAAGTCGAATTTTTTATGATAACGGTAGGTGGTTTATATTTTGTATATATCGTCACTATACTACTACCGAAGTCTGTTGCTATAGATTATCCGAAAACCAGTCTAAACAAACTTTCTAAACTAAAGATCTGTCTCCAATAACAAGCAAGCAAGCAAAAATATTTAATAATAATAATAATAATAATAATAATAATAATAATAATAATAATAATAATAATAAATGCTACAACCCATAGCCTGGAAACCAGGCCCCAGAAGCTATAAGCTTGTGCGGGAGGGAGGGGGCGATTATTATTATTACGTAGGCCCTAAGTGCGGCTGCAGCCGACTTACAGATGGAACAGCGCAAATCCCACATTTGTGTCACAGCTAAGGGAAACTGCAGAAAACCTTAACCAGATCTGCCGGCACCGGGAATCGACCGCGGGCCGCTTGGGTGAAAGTCCAGCACTCTAGACATTACACTACCAAGGCTATAAATCGGCTATTTATCGCATATGTTTTTGCTTGCTTGCTTGTTATTGGAAAGAGATCCTTTAGTTTAGAAATTTACCTAGCCATGCTTGTATTCTATCTTTGTTGTGCTATCCATATTGTTCATGTCTTCCTTGTTGCACTCATTAATATTGGTATGTTTAGACTGGTTTTCGTATAATCTATGTATAGCCTGTTTGTATGGTCGTATGGGACATTCAATCTTTTTTAAATATCTTTCATATTAACTTGTTGCCCGAACGTAGGGATATTCCTATATAATTAATTATATCACCTTTCATAATCAAATTAATATGTATGTACTGCAAAATTCTTGTGTTTACCTTACAGATAATAAAAACAAATTGCAAAAAATACAATTTTACTAAAATTATTACTACATTGAGTACAGTTTATGGATGCATGTGTGGTCATATCTCCAAAATATCTTACTCTGAGAGACCCAAAACTAGCATTAATCCTCCACCTGGACGGTCCAGATAACTCAAACCATAAGGGACGAGTTATAATAATTTTCGTTATATGATGCAGGGTATATGAATATAAACAAACGCGTCGATAAGCGAAATACAAAAAATAGATAAAATAGATAATAAGATAAAAATAAAAAGAATTAAATATCTAATACTTCCAGTAACGGAAAACTACTGAGCTCAATCTGTTCATTCATTAAAGGTATCCTGAGTTTGTGTTTGTATGTATATCTCAAAAACTTCAAAATGTCTAATTTGCGTTTGTTATTACAAAAATGTAGGAATTTAATATTATTTCGAGGAGTCATTGTGTGATTTTCTTCTAAAAGGTGTTTGGCATAATTATATTTTTTTTTATTTCTGTAACAACGTACGTGTTCTTTCTAAGAAATATGAATTTAATGCTTGTTATATTATTGTTCTATCGATAAGTAAAAGTTAAAAAGGTCTGTCCTTTATTTATTTTATGATATTTTTACAACTTAAAGTTTGAAGGTTATGTTTACAATTCGAGAACAAAGAAATGCAGACATGTTGTTACCAACCTAACAAAATAAAATTTGGGATTCTTTAAAGAGGTACGTTGTGATATTCAAATGAGTTTCATAATATTATATTAAAGAACAAGTTTTATAAGGGTTGATTTGGCGCACGAATCCCAAGTTAGAAAACGAGCCGCAGGCGAGTTTTTCTATGGGATGAGTGCGCCAATGCCCTTATAAAACGAGTATTTTATGTTATTTTTTCTAATTTGCGCCCTTTTTTTTCTTATTCTAATACAAAAAAAAATATTTTGGTCGTCTAGAGAATTTTGTGTTAGTTGGTAACAGTTGGTAACACTCGGCGCCCAATTGATTTTTTGAATCATTTGTCATCATCCGTCACTTCAAATAAATTAGTTATTACTTTTGTTATAAATGTTTATAATTGTCCATGTAGCAAAAACAATTAGGAGTAATATTTTCCCTTGCTTATAAATTATAATAATTATAACCGTTCGTAAGTTAATACACTATTGCCTATAATTCATAAATAATAATAAAAATTTATCGGAGGTTGACAATTTTGACAGATACTTGCAGTTTGAAGTTGTCACATTCCACGCATTACTCATCCAACGCTTAAAAACTAAATAACCCTATAATTCATTAAAGTACAGTGTACTCTTATAGATAACCATAAACGACTCCTAATGATAGACGTTAATAAACGTATTAGAAACGCAAATTATAAAATAACATATTAAAGAACGAGTTTGATAAGGCAAGATTTATTGCAAGAGTCCAAGTTTCGAAAACGAGTTTTCTAAAAGTACAATAATGACTTATGAAACGAGTTTTTTATGTTATATTGTTCTATTTTGTTCCTTTTACTTCCTTTTTAAATAAAAAGAATTCATTTCAAAATTTAGGGAATTTTGTGGTAGATACTGAGTAGGTACTGAGGTGATATAGAGGTGATATTTGAAAATTCTCATTTTTATGTAGAGCGAAGTTTTTGTCAATTTTTCTGCTTCAATGCTACCAACTTTGAACAAACTCAAATGAGCTATAAACGCACTGTTTTGGGTGCTTTAATAACTTTATTATAGACGTAAACTAGAAAAATTAGGCATTAAAGATCCAAAATAGAAAAAAATTGTTTTGACAAAGAATCGATCTTTTTCAAATTTTAGTTTAGTGCCTTTTCTATTGTAAATCGAGCTTTGTTAAAATGAAAACAATACCTATTTATAACTCTATTCGCACTCGGGAAGAGTAACTAAAGCAATCAAGTTTAGTGACTATAGTACACAGTACTCGGAACTTCTACTGGAAAATTGTTGTAGTGTGAATCGTACTCCTACTTTGCAACTAGGTTATGAAAAATAATTTCTAAGTTTTGCTAATTTCTGTTAAAAAAAGGTATAAGATGCCGAAACAATTTCTGATATTACGTTTATAACGGCTGTCTTTCTTAAATCTTGTCGGTTTTCTGAAAAGTTAATACGCTTTTTATTTTTAGGAATAGGTTTTTGCTTAATAACTCTATCCATTTTTAACGTGTATAAAGTATTAATAAATGTCAGACGTTTGATTAGCCTTTGTTTTGTAAATCTTCAAACAATGCCGACTTCAAGAAAATTACGAAAAGTTTCAAATGGCTAGGTTTAAATGCTTAAAAATGTTACAAATCAAAAGACCCTAATAGTTACTCTTCTCAGTCGCGAATGGATTAAGTACATAATGGATGAGCCTAGTTTATGAACGAGCGAGCGAAGCGAGCTAGCTCTAAAAAAAGAACGAGTTTATATAGTTCGATTATGTAAGAATTGCATACAAAGCTTTATGTTCGCTTCGTAGTGTAGGAACAGATAGTAGAGTCAATAAACATGCCTCAGTTCTTATTTTTTACTATCTAAAAATAAAGACTTGAAATCTTCAGTACTGGACCAGTATAAAATGTTATATGTTTAAAATGGGGGCACGCCTCCCCTGGTGGTTGAGACCCCCATCTTGTACCCCTATTTTAATAACGCAACCAAATTGAGCGAAATTTATGTTGGGAGGTTTCTTGGGGTCGCTGATTATGAATCCAAGAAAATAAAAAAATTCAGAATGGCGAACCCAAAATGGCGGTCGTAAAATAACGGCCTTTGAGATTGAGATTGCGATTTACGCCATTTCTATTGATTTTAGATAGAGATTCAAAAAGTGTTTAGAATGTGATCTTACATAGGAATACACTATTTTGGTTACCTTATTATGTAACTCCCTTCACTCTTCCCTAGTGGGCTTCTCAGTAGGTGAGAGTGAAGGGGCTACATAATAAGGTAACCGGAATTATGTATTCTTATGCAGAATCACATTCTAAACACTTTTTGGATTTTTGAATTTTTCTCTAAAATCAATAGAAACGCCGGAAATTGCATTTTTAATCTAAAATACCGTCATCTTGGGTCCGCCATTTTGAATTTTCTGATTTTCTCATTTGATTCATAATCCGCGATCATAATCTCCCTCCAGCATAGTTTTTGCTTAACTTGGTTGGAAACTTCCCGAGTTATTAAATTGGAAGTTTAAAATGGGGGTTTCAACCACCCGAGGGGGTGTGCCCCCATTTTAAACATATTACATTTTATATTGAGCCAGTACTGAAGGCATTACAAAAGATTTCAAGTCTCTATCTTTAGATAGTAAAAAATAAGAACTTGATGCAAAAATTGACCCTACTACTAGGGCAGAGCGAAAGGATTACATAATAAGGTAACCAGAATAGTGTATTCCTTTGCAAAATCACATTCTAAACACTTTTTGACTCTTTGAATTTCTCTCTAAAATTAATAGAAATGGCGTAAATCGCATTCTCGCATTTCGAATTTTTTAATTTTCTCATTGGATTCATAATCAGCGACCCCAAGAACCCTCCCAACATAAATTTCGCTCAATTTGGTTGCGTTATTAAATTAGGAGTACAAGATGGGGGTCTTAATCACCAGGGGGGGGGGGGCGTACCCCCATTTTAAACATATAACATTTTATATTGGTCCAGTACCAAAGGCATTAAAAAGGATTTCAAGTCTCTATCTTTAGATAGTAAAAAATAAGAACTTAATGCAAAAATTGCGAAGCGGATCGGTTCGACTCCCGGCACCGGCAGGTCTGGTTAAGGTTTTCTGCAGTTTCTCTTTGCTGTAATTTGTTTTGTGTAACAGTAATTTAAACATTAAATCTTTTCTCTAACATAGATTTGATGTACTTTTTATGTACGATTTATGGTAGCAGCTGAGGTTATATTTGTCTCCCAGGTATTTTAATTTCTTAAAGGTATTTTTAAAAGCCTAATTGCAATAGATTCCATTATTGTCTACTAGGTCCAGATGGCGCCACCATTTCCATCAATTTTCAACTGGTAACCAGGACATCATAAAATCTCATCAGTTACTGATGACGTACTAATCATGGCGCGCCAACATTCAGGCATTTGGTTCCCCCGTTATTTCGCGAGCATCACATTCCAGACACTTAGAGCAATGCCTAAGACTGAAATTCCAAATGAACCTCAACAAGAAAATGCATGGAGGGTTTGAGCCACTACATGCGTAGTGTAACTACTGTCAACCACAGACCGTTAATGCTTTTTTTATTTGGGAGCAAATTAAATCTGTTTTTAATGGAATATGTGAAAAAATAAGAATATCTATGCCAAAGCTAAAATCTAATGTTTTCCCCTACTATTATAACTATATCTTCGCAAAACTCAACTGTCTGGCACCACAATGTACAGGAACTGCATAAAAACAATTCTTTATTTTGTTGCTGAAAACATTGTATTAATGATTATTTTTTGTTTTTAAGGATAACTAACAAAGGCAGCTAACTTTCTAACATCATGAGCATCTGCATTGAAAATGATCACATCTATACCTGTCCATCACTGTCAGTTTGCCGCTGTAAAGCTACAAATTATACGGATTTAGTTCTACATTTCCAAAATTCTCATCCAGAATCATGTGCTAACATTAGTTCTCATATAGAACAGCAACAAGACAGCAAAAACAGTGTGTATTTTATTATACCAAATACTGTGAATTGTAAAAGAAATATAATGACGAAGAGGCTAGAGAATTTCTTCATATTACAATTGGAATCCAATGTAAAATGCCAAAAACTTTAGTGTGGCGTTCGTTATATAGGCCCCAAAACTCATGTGGAACGTTACTTTTATGGTATAGCATTTTTTAATTTAAAAAATTGGAAAGAGTTTCGCAAATTTGGAATGATGCAGCCAGATACTGAATGGAGGTTTGATAAAAGTGTTATGACAGAGTTTGGTTTAAATTTATTTAAACATGATAAAGCATTATCTTTTAAGGGGCGTTTTGAAATACACCACTATCAACCAGCTGTTATTGCTGAAATCCGCATGAATAGGAACTTTCTTTTAATAAATCGAATTTACTGCCAAATTTGCCAAAAACAGATTTTATCATATGTATATCTATGTCCATCTTATCATGCCATTTGCGAGAAGTGTCAGATAAACACAAAGAGTTGTGAATATGCTGAAGATCGAAACAAATGTGATTTATTGCTTGAAGATGTCACTAAATATTTATGGCATTATTGCAGTAATGTTGAACGTGGTTGCATTTTTATAGGAAAGAACAAGTCTCTACAAGAGCATAAATTTGTTTGTCCCTATAAAAAAGAGAAAAAAGTATTACCTCAAGGTTTTAAGTGTTCATCTTTGCAAGAATGTAATTGGCTAGGTGAAACACAATTAGCTTCACATTTTCGAGATTTCCATTGGGAATCATATTCCAACAATGAAAACTTGATTGTCTCTGTATCTAGCCATCAGACTTGTAAGCAAATTATACTATTCGAGAGTTTGGTAGGTACCTTTTTGACGCTATTTGAAACAGATACAGATTGCAACAAATTATGGTGTGGGGTTTATTTTATAAACAAAAAAGTGGAAGATTATATGTTTTGTTTATCATATTTCAATACAACTAATATGAAGATTAGCAGATTTGGAATAATACAGGCAAACAACAAATTGATGTATGATAAAAATACAATGATGCAATTCGATCTAAACTGCATGAAAACAGAAGCAAATCGTTTTAAAGTATTTTTGGCGATAAACTACTATAATTCAAAGGCTATTGCTGAAACGTACAAGGATCGCTTAACAGGAAAAACAAATTGCTATCTTTATCAAACCCGAATAACATCATGCGCATTTATATGCTTATCTGGCCATACTGCTTGTAGTAGCTGCAAAGCAAAATATAAAAAATGTAAATATGGGCAGGATTATAATAAATGTAATTCAAAGGTTATTGATGTCAGCCAGTATTTATGCCATTATTGTGATAAAAAGGAAAACGGTTGCGGTTTTAAAGGCAAGTGGAAAATGCTGAGAAGACATAAGTTAGCTTGTCGCTTCAAGGACCAAAATACGTATCTGCAAAAACAAGCATTGCCACAACATTCATCATTGCAAGAGTGTAATTGGAAGGGACTTTTAAAAGAGTTGGGTACACATTTTGGAGAGATGCATTCAGAATCGTACACTAAAATGAATCCCTTCACGTTCTATGCACCAATAGCTGAGAATTTCCAAACGAATATATTAATAGAGAACTGGGATGGTAGTTTTTTATTTCATTTTAGATCAGACGTAATATCCAATACATTTTGGTGTGGCGTTATTTGCATTTCTTCAAATTCAGATGTTGAACATCTCTTTTACGATGTAACATATGTAAGGAAAAACAATGGACACAATTTTTCTAAATTTGGAATGATGCAGCAACTGAACAGTGATTGGACTGTTAATAAAAAGACAACACTAAGATTTAGTTTGGATTCAGTTAAAGATGAACAACATCATTTTAAAGTAAGTCTTCATATACATTATTACAAAGCAGCTATCATAGTTGATATTCATAAAAAAAGTTTATTAAATGAATTAACATGCATGGTTTGCAAAAGGTCTATTACATCATCTATATTTCTATGCCAGGCAGCGCATACTCTTTGTCGTGATTGTAGTTTAGAATCCGAATTAAAGAAATGTGTATTTGATAGGAAAAGTAGAAAATGTAATTTAGAACTTCAAGACGTTACAGAGTTCATACAATGTTATAATAATAAAGTATACAATTGTAGTTGTATGCAGGAAAAGAAAGACCTGGAAAACCCTCAACCGCCTCATAGGAGTGATGGTTCAGACAATCGACAGAATAAACAAGTTTATAACTGCCCGTCATTGAGGAAATGCTTCTGGCATGATGCAGAATTCGTTATCAGAGAACGTTATAATACTAAAGTAGACAATTGTAAATCTATGCAGGGGAAGAACGATCTGGAAAACCCTCAACATCCTCATAAGGGTGATGGTTTAGACAATGGCGGGAATACACAAATTTATAACTGTCCGTCATTGGAGCCATTGGAGGTATGCCGCTGGCATGGCACAAGTGAAGAGTTGTCTTTGCATTTTCAACATTCTCATTCTAATTCATATACCACCAAAAATATCTTTAAAATGTGTATATCAACTAATATTAACTACAAGACAAATATAATGTTCAGTTGCTTTGAACATATTTTCTTACTGCAATTTGAGTCAAATATAAAGAGCATGGAATTTTGGTGTGGTGCTCGCGTTGTTGTACCAAATACAGATGGCGACTGTTACTTTTTAAAGGTAATTGCACAGAAGAAGATCTCCAAACTTATTACGATGCAATCAGATATTGATTGGACTTTCGATAGAAATAAAATGATAAGATGTGACGTAAATTCATTTAAAACTCATTACTTTATACTGTTTTTTGAAATATGCCAATACCAAGCAAAAATAATTGCTGAACTTTAGAAGGAACTTTGGAAAGATAGAGTAAACTGTGCACTGTGTCAAAAACCAATCATGTCTGCAATATATCTGTGTTTGACTGGTCATGCTATTTGTAATAGCTGTACCACAGAAGCTACAGATCAAAAATGTGAATACAAGGAATGCAACTTGAAACTTAAAGATGTCAGCAAATACTTCTCATGTTATAATAGAAATAAAAAATATGCCTATTTAGATAGTTTTGCATATACCATGTTTGCAACAAAGTATAAGAAACGCAGGTTCGATATTCTATATTTATGAAAAAAGAATGTATTAGTTGCAAAGTAAATTTATTTGATGTTTTTTATGTGCATTCCATTTGATGAAAAGTTCTAATTCTCTTAGTACTTTGGTCGATTTTAAGACTGTTAATACTACTGTTACTACTGTAAAATACCGTTTTCAGTTATGCTGTACCAATAGTTTCTGTAACAATAAGATAAATAAAGTGCCTCTAAAATGTAGTAGTGTTTTATTGACTAAATTTTATCTACTATGGCCACCCTCATCATATTTATTTACTTTATAATCACATAGATCTTTGCTTGGTAGATTTTGGCAATGATCGAAAACTAGAGTTCGATATGGCTCAGCACTTCTCGGCAATTCCACTACCTTGCTGACTGATGCACTGCGCTATTAATCTAATTTTATTTTTTTATATTCTAGTCAAACCAAAAATCAAATGTAATTAAAGAAAATTTATCTGATTTACAAAACAATTTAGTAACTGTTTTAACATTTTCAATAACTTATCTAAATGATATTGTCACGTAGGGGTTGTCGTGACTAGTGACGCAGTAAGGGTAGAGATAGAAATTAAACACAGGTCACAATTTAATTATATACTACATAACAAGTTGGTTTACAAACGAAAAAGTATGAGGACGGTTAAGTCCTCCTAAGAACTGACATTAAACATCAGGGTGATCGAAATCACCCTAGCAACTACTACAACTAAGCGTTATTAGGAAGACCATTTAAACGGTGCCCCTGGGCACTAGCTTCTAGGCTCTTAATACGACGAGATAGGGGGAATCAGGTAAGCAGCGTCCCTGGAACCCCTACAATTAATTTATATAAAGTTAGTTTGGTTCAAGATCATGGTCGGATGGAAGTCAATTACACGACTGGATGATGTCTTGAAACAAGCCGTTTATATAGTGTATCCTCATGAATATTGCGGATGCCTTTAATGCATAGCTACATATATTACTTACAATAAGATGAATATATAAATGCAAATTAGAATATATTATCATAATAGGATACACTATCATTATAAATAGTGATTCATGGGCGATGCAGCATGCAGGTGGCCTTGTAGCGTAGGCAGCCGCTGCCTAGACGTCTGTAACCTTGGTAACATCTGCACTGGCGGAATGCAAGTCGAGGAATTATGAAATTATTCAATTCGAAAATAATTACATTTGTGACAATACAGTGCGAGTGTAAAGTCTGGAACTATCGCAATAAATCGTTTATTAAACGTTTTTGAAAAAATCCTCGAACACGGCAATTTTTATCTTAAATGAGACATATTTTACTGTAATCGTCACTTAAAGATCGTCCTTTGTTTTTGAGTTATGACGTAAGCGATAATTTTTTTAAATGGAAACCCTAATGTTTTATGATGAATTTGGAAAGAGCATGAAATTCTAAGACCAAATATGCTAAAAAAGTATGGTACTGTACTCTTCTTCAATGTCACCGGATTCACATTAACGTTCATAAGTCTCACCGGTACTGTCTTTCCAACCTTGATCAGCGCTTTTCCTACCAGTATGCCACTATGGATCTTCTTATCACAAACAGGCTCCATCATTCGCACACATCCTACCCGAAGATCTCCATCCAAACCTGCCTCGACAACCATCTCGCTTTGACCCGGCAATATCACATCTTCTGTCAGCAAAACCCTTACGACAGGGTCTTCTCGTGGAAGTTCTTCGTTACCAACCTTCAAAACACCCTCCTTCAAGTCCAATGTAAAACCAAATTTTCTCAGGAGGTCCATTCCCAAGATGAATTCGTCAATGATGTCGGCTACCAGCACCTCATGATCACGTTCTTCACTTCCAATGCCAATCTTCATCTTCACCACTCCGCGTGTTGGTATCACTTCACCTGTTGCTGTACGGAGTTGAGTAGTTGTCTGTAACAGCTTCATACTTGTTCGTAGAACGTTAGGGCGTATGATGGATTTTGTCGCCCCCGTATCAATAAGTAGTGGAACAGTTCGATTAGCAATTTTTCCATCTACGAACAAACTACTAGTACTATTCTTTGATGTTACGGCATGAATGCTGATCTTCGGGGCATCTCTACTCAAGGTCAACGTTCGCCCCCTCTCGTCGACCTTCTTTAGTTTTCCGACTGCTGAACCTGTTTTGGTTTTAGGGCAACGACGTCGTATGTGACCTTGTTCGCCGCAATTCCAACAACGAGGCCCTCTAACTTCTTGATGATTCTTCTTACGGCTTTCTTCCTTCCGAAGAACTCTCAGTACTAACTCCTCTCGGTGATCTTTAGAACCTTCTTCTTCTTCCACAACGGCCCGAACACGCCCGTGACCTCGGGACGCTTGTTTTGCAGCTTCAAATTCTAAGGCGTGAGCAAGCGCATCATCAGTTGTTCTCGGTCGTGCCTGCCTCAATGATTGTTGTGTTTCCCCGTCTCTTAACCCATCAATGAAGGTCTGCACAGCGAGCTGTCCCAGAAATGAATCCGGTGCCGTAAGGTACGCCAATCGGACAAGCCGCGCAACATCGGCTTCAAACTCCTGCAGGCTTTCTCCATTCTTCTGGATACGATTCTTCACTTGCGCGTGATACACTTCTGAAGATGCGCGTCTCCATATCTCATCTCCAATCTAGACACTAACAATTGATAATCATTTTCCTGTCCTGCTGGGATTGTTTGCAGGACGTTCAACGCGTCTCCACGCAAAACCACAGTTAAAGAAACGGCCTTTTCCTTGCCCGTCCATCCGTTGGCCCCAGCGGCCGCCTCAAATTGTTTGTAGTAGGTGGACCAAGGTATCTTTCCATCGAACGTGGGTGGTTTTACTTTTATCCCTACGGCAGGAACTTTTTCTTCTTTAAATTGCTTCTTTACTTCATTAAACTCAGAAGTTGAGGGAAACCGTAGTTGCCTGATTCTATCTTCCAGCATTTCGGTCATGTCGTCTTTCTTAGCTGTTAGTGGTAATTGCATTTGGGCTATTTTCTCTTCTACCATCTTTATTACCCTATCTTGTTCCGCCAATCTACCCTCCAACAGTCCTAACGCACTGGCATTCTGAAAAAATTCTCCGAAAACTTTTTCTTCCAACGCTTTAACATTGTCCTGCAATTCTTCTTTAAGCCTTCTGCAATTTTCTTCGGATTTCTTGGAATTCTCCAGTATTTCTTCTTTTAGCATTCTAACATTTTCTTCGGCCTTTTCTAGTAATTCTTCTTGAAGCATTCTAGAATTTTCAAAAACTTTTTATTCCAGCACTTTAGTATTTTCCATTAGCTTTCTAGCATTCTCTTCGGACTTTTCCAATAGTTCTTCTTTTAACATTCTAGAATTCTCTTCCGACTTTTCCAGTAATTCCTCTTTTAACATTCTAGAATTCTCTTCCGACTTTTTCAGTGCTTCTTGCATTTTACCTAACAACAAATTAGTATCAATTGCCGGTCCAGGTATCTCGAAGCGGTAATTTTCAGGATCTTCCTTCTGCTCTAAAAGCCATTCTCTTAGCCGATTTATCAAAACTTCTTTCTTTCCATTACTATCCAAGTCCCTCTCGTCCAATTCCCGTTTTAAATCTATCACTAAGAGATCTTTTAACAATTTCATCACTATTTTAATTGTTTGTTGAAATTATTTTTAACACTAAATATTTATTCTCACAGCACTTTATTTAATTATTACGCGATTTTATTTATTTTAAAACCTCACACCTGTAACACCACTGTAACGTTCTTTTTAAAATAATAACAATAATGCTGTTTAAATCGTCTATTCACAAAGAAATATTTATTTACCTGCACTAATAAAAACACTAAGTTAACACTATGATTACAAACTGTTTAACAAAATAAAACTACTATTTACAGACTATGAATTTTCCCATATAACATTGATCTATACATTTACTATTTATTTCGTGATACACGTTTAATTACTCGCTGTTGACTCCTCTCTTTTATCCGCGTAGTCGATTATATACCCCATGTAAATGTTCTAGAAGTCGCTCGAACATACCGGTATATATCGAATACACCAGAAGGCCGAGCGTCTACGCCGCGGCTCTGGAATGTTCTACAAACCATTGACGGCCGGACCAGCAGGATGAGGCCTTGCACTCGTTACAATACCAATGAATATGCAACTATTTTTTTAACCCACAGCTAAAACTGGTAACCAGCGTATTAAGACAATTAAATATTACCACAAATACTTAATAATATGAATAAAAATTTAAAGTATAATAATTGCGAGAAATCCCAAGCGAATCGAATCTAAAACGACTAAAACAATTGATAGGTACTTAAAGAAAGTGTCGTATGAAATATTTAAGAAATCTAATATTTGCTAATGAACAATATTCTAATCGAAACTAAACAAAAAGAAACTACACAAAACGCAACTAAACAAAACGAAACTAAACTCTTCAAACTAAAACAAATTAAGAAGAAATACGTATTTATTAATCCACTCCGCACAAATACTACAAATGCAGAAAAAATATCAAATCGAGTCAAACACGCCAAGAAGAGCTAGCTGTAAGACAAATAATATTGTTAAAATTCCATCCCTTTTATGTGTTTATATAGTGTAGAATTCTATCACGTGTCAGACATCATGTGTGTCATACTGCTGCCACGTCGGCTGTAAATTTGCGCATGCTATAATAACGTCGCAGTCGACCAAACAATTAATGAATATTACTTCATTATTTGTATGGGCAAATGTAGTTGCCCAGAGCTCAGTCACGCCGCCTAGTTCAGTTGCACAAACTAACCAAAAAAGTAAGCGTATTTATTTTCAAGAGGCTGCGTATCTGTTTATTATCTGTGACCTAGGTCAGTTGGTCGATCAGAGTAACGCAAACCGCCGCCATATTGGGGCAGAGAATGGTGATTTTTAATAATGGACAAATAAAACCACGTTTTACGTGTTTGACATATTAGAGGTTTGATCTTTCAGAATAAGAAAAACCTTTTAAAGTAAACATGGATTTGATTAAATGCAATCAGATACAAATAACGAACAATTTCATGCTTCTTTTGCCCCAATATGGCGGCGTTTTGCGGTACTCTGATCGACCAGCGCGACCTAGGTGACTATACCTTTTCAACTTCAAAATAAGACCAATCAACTTCAAAATGAAACCAACAAACTTCAAATTGAGAGTAAACAACTTGAAATTAAGATAAACCCAATCAAAATGAGAATAAACATATTCAAATTGGCACCAAACACATACAAATTGGGACTAAACAATTTCACATTGATAACAAACACATACAAATTGGGACCAAAGAATTTTATATTCAGATCAGCCAAATTGAGACAGAACAATTGTAAATTAATTTCACATTGGGAATAATTAATTTATTGATTTATTAAAAAACAAAATATTAAAACACAACAACATAACAAGTTATATTAGACAAACAAGATCTTCAACCACAGATAATTATATCATCACATTGATTAGGTTTAGCGCATCTGGAATAAATCTTTGGACATTTGTGACAAGTTTGGCACAATTGTTAATATTTATTGTAGTTATGTTTTCCATCTGGCGAAGACAAAATTGAGTTTGAGATTTATTTACCCTGTCTTCACCAGTTAAAATTTGTGGCGAGGTAGATCTCTTTTAACAGCAGATTCAAAAGTGAATCAAGAAAATTTAATCGCGTTGAACATTAAACTGTCAGAGCTCAGTCTCAATAAACTGTGGTTGATAAATTCCTCCTTAGTGAACACTTCTTCGAAGTTAACATGACATGGAGCACTGTCTGCTAACAACACTACATGCGACTGGTTTTGAGCAGTGCGCAAGCAACCACGTACAAAATCGTTAACCTTAGCGCCGCCCTTTGGATTTTGAGGCCCCGAGCACAAATATCGAGTGGGGCCTTCAGTAAATAAAAAAAAAGTGTTGATTAAAATAAGGTAGCTGGGTCGTGGGGCCCCACTAATAGGCCACGGGCATGCGCCCGGCTGACCGACCTTAGGGACGATTCTGGTTAGACTCTTCTTTCTAAAAGCACCTCTTTTTACTTAATGGTGAATCAATCCCATATTACTTATCCATCCAATAGCATGAACATTGCTCCCCTGGCAGCTTGCTGAAATGTAACTTCGGCGGGGTTTTTTTTGGAACGTCCTTGTCTTCGTAACACAAACAGATTAAAAGCTAATATTAATTTGCTTTATGTAAGCATAATTAATTTTCATTCTTCACCTAACACTATACCTTTTCAACTTCAAAATGAGACCAATCAACTTCAGATTGAGTTTAAACAAATTCAAATTGAGACTAAACAACTTCAAATTAAGATCAACACATTCAAAATGAGAATAAACACATCCTAATTGGCACTAAACACATACAAATTGGGATCAAACAATATCAAATTGAGAAATAAACAATTCCGAATCAACAGCTGTTTTGATTACAAATGTTAATATCAGATAAGCTTGGTTTTAATTCAGAATACGTCGTGTTTAGTGAAGAGTGAAAATATTTATGCCTTACATAAAACAAAGGGAAGCTGAAGGCGCTAGAGAAAATATTTGTGCAGTTTTTAGCAATAATGGTGACTGGGGAGGTCTGGCAATTGCACTTGGGGTGAAGAAATCAACCGCGTACCGATGGGTAAGATAGCAACATGAAATTCCACGACAACGTGGTGGAAAGAGAAGGGTGAAAATTAACGAAGTACATCAAGTTTTTATGGTTCAGTATATAGAAGAAAATCCGAGACTTACATTAAAAGAGCTTAAACGTAAGTTTGAAGAGACTCATCATATGATTGTTTCTACTGAGTGTTTACGGAAACATTTGGATGGCTTACTATACACATTAAAAGATATTCGTAAAGAGACCGAGAGAACAAACACTGAACAAGATAAAGTAAGACGACGTGAGTATATGCAACAACTTCTAAATTATCAAGCAGATAACATCTCCATTATTTATATAGATGAAACAAATTTTAATCTGTTTGTCTCTCGAAGACGAGGACGTTCCAAAAAAGGAACACGGTGCAGTTACATTTCGTCAGGCAGCCGGGGGGAGCAATGTCCATGTTATTGGTTGTATAAGTAATATGGGATTGATTCACCATGAAGTAAGAAGAGGTGCTTTTATAAAGCAAGAAGCTAACGAATTTGTACGTAGTTGCCTACGCGCTGCCCAAAACCTGTATCAGTCGCATGTAGTGTTGGTAGCAGACAATGCTCCGTGTCATGTTGACTTCGAAGAAGTGTTCACTGAGGAGGAATTTATTAACCACCGCTTATTGAGATTAAGCCCTTATAGTCCAATGTTCAATCTGATTGAATTTGCCTGGTCTACTCTTAAAGCTGCTGTTAAAAGAGATTTGTCTACACAGTTGCCACAAATTTTAGTTGGTGAAAACAGGGTAAATCTATCTCAAACTGAATTTCGTCTTCGCCAGCTGGAAAACATTATAAATGAAAACATAAATGCAATAAATATTAACAATTGTGCCAGATACGTTGCAAATGTCCAAAGATTTATTCCAGATGCGTTAAACCTAATCGATATGATTATGTAATTATCTGTGATTGAAGATTTTGTATGAATAATATAACTTGTTGTTATGTTTTTGTTTTGTTATTATTTTGTTTCTAAACCAATAAATATAATTATTCCCAATGTGAAATTAATTTACAATTACTCTGTCTCAATTGACTGATCTCAATATGAAATTGGTTGGTTCCAATTTGTATGTGTTTGTTATCAATGTGAAATTGCTTGGTGCCAATTTGAATATGTTTATTCTCATTTTGAATGTGTTGATCTTAATTTGAATTTGTTTAGTCTCAATTTGAGTTTGTTTGGTCTCGCTTTGATGTTGATTGGTCTCAGTTTGAAGTTGAAAAGGTATACTTAGTCAGAATTAAAACCAGGCTTATTTGACATTAACATTTGTAATCAAAACCACTGTTGATTTGGAATTGTTTATTTCTCAATTTGATATTGTTTGGTCCCAATTTGTATGCGTTTGTCATCAATTTGAAATTGTTTGGTCTCAATTTGTATGTGTTTGGTGCCAATTTGAATATGTTTATTCTCATTTTGAATGTGTTTATCTTAATTTGAAGTTGGTTAGTCTCAATCTGAGTTTGTTTGGTCTCAATTTGAAGTTGATTGGTCTCATTTTCAAGTTGAAAAGGTATAGATGTAGTGACTCTACAAATAACTATATAGTATACCCTCTATTTCATATAGTAGCGATATCGTAGAGCAAACTTGATACAAACTTTAATAAACAAAAAATTACTACAGGCATGGTGGCGCAAAATTTTAATACCAAGTTGTTAAAAAATTAGAATTACAGAAATATATGTCATATTAATATGGTCGTTTTTACCGAACGTGAATGTCCATTATCAAATTAATATTAAACTGTGAATGTTTTTGTACATGATTACTATTAAACCTAAGATTTATTGTGACAGAATGTCAAATCTGGTAACATTCAATGTCGCCAACGTGATTTTGCTCCAGCGGCGAGATCAATGGTTGTCGCTACTATTTGAAAGTAAAGGGGCTATACAAATAACTAGAGTCACTGCATCTAGTTACCTAGGCCAGCTGGTCGACCAGAGTACCGCAAACCGCCGCCATATTGGGGCAAACGAAGCACGAATTGTTCATTATATGTTCTGTATTGAATTTAATCAAATCCACGTTTACTTTAAAAGGTTTTTCTTATTCTGAAAGATCAAACCTCTAATATGTCAAACACCTAAAACGTGGTTTTAATTTGTCCATTATTAAAAATTTCCCTTCTCTGCCCCAATATGGCGGCGGTTTGCGTTACTCTGATCGACCAGCTGGCCTAGGTGACTAGATGCAGTGACTCTACAAATAACTAGAAAACAGCGCCACTATAAATGTACTAGACCATAGGCGGCTTACAGAAACCAAATTAAAATCACAAAATTTAAATTAAGCAAGAAATAACGTGATTGCAGGCGTAAATCTAATATAGGTTAGAATAAGTAAACAAAAGCCCATCTAAATAATTAAACAAAGAAGCTAATTAAAACAAAAAAAAAATCATAAGAACAGTAACTCAAAACAATTGACAAGTAACGCCAATGAACTCTGAAAAAAAGGGAACAAGGTCAAATTTGTATACAAGCGAAGAAAATATTAACATAACTTCTACTGTCCTGCTAAGAAATAAGAATATTAACGAGAGTAAGGTAAATATGTTTGAGTTAAAACAAAATAATAAGCAATAAATTACTATTCCTAAAGACAGAAAACAAAATTCTTCCAAACAGAATTAAATCATTGAACATTGGGAAGAAGAAATCTCGATGTTTAAACATAAGAGCAACTGGTGACAAACCTTTGAAATCGGTTTAAATGTTAAACAACAAATAACAAAACAAAAAGATTGAAGCAAACCTAATTGTGATGGTAAAAAAACCGTCACAAGATTAAATGTAAGTGAAAGTATAAATATAATTACATCTTCATATGGACAACATACGTTCCCAATGTAGATAGATTATATTTTTTATCCACCCCCTTTTAAACAAAATAAGATCAACAATTATTATTCAAGAATTTCTAACTAAAACTGGGTTTTCAGGTGGTCCAGAATGACTTTTACAATTAAACAAGGCCATCTATGTTTTTTCAGTTATTTGCATTTATCTTAGATCTTAGTACACTGGTGGATTATAATAAATGGGGTTTCTAATTACACACAAATCTCTTTTAAGGAGTTCTATACCTGATAAAAGTGTAAAGTGAAACACACTGTATGTACGTTTTTTACCATTCCGTTCCAGGCTTCGAATCCCGTTTTGTAGCATAATTCTTATCTATAATTACTTATCTATCCTGTTTGTGCTTTGTTAGGTATGTTGGAGCGACATTGTACTTTTTCTTGTTGCTCTTCTCCAAGATGTAAACGATAATGGAAATGTTCTGTTTCTTAAATCTAAGCACTTGTCTCAGTGTCTTAGGAAACTGAATGACGGTCTTGATCAAAACTGCTTGGAATGGAAATTTGGATATTCTGACATGCATGCGGTATAGGTCGCAGGATAAAAAGCAGACACTAACACCTACATGAAGCATGCCTTATCACCACTTTCACGTTTATTGCCGCGTTTCTTAATTTCATCGTTCCGTAAATAATACCAATGACGGTAAGCGACAAGAAGTAACGAATATTTATTAATATTCCTATGATTGAGGTTAATGATTTATTTGGCTGCCCAACCGGTATCTCTTTTTTTATTCTGAAACTCATCTATAGATCTTTAAGATTAGTCTTTCATACTGATCCGGAATCAGTTTTAATATATTACAGTATTCTTTGTGTTGGACTATGCTGTACTTTCTGTCATCTCATCCCCCTTCTTAATTTCAAACAATCCACAAAAAATGATATCAATTTTTAGTGATATATCAAATGCGACGTCGGAAAAGGACAGCACGTTCTTCCAAAAATGACTTGGGTTCTATCTATTTTATATTGGTAATCACTTGCTCGAACACGTGAGTGAGACGCTGACTGCATATCTGCTTACTTTATTTTTCCTAGACCCAGCCTTTGACAATTTCTCGATATGACTGTCCTTGACCCAGGCAGGAATAATGATTTTTCAATTTGAGCCACTATGTGCATAAGTGCATAATGTTTGACAGGAAATTAAATATACGTTTTTGATGGAATGTGGGAAAAATAGAAAATCTATAGCAAAGCTAAAAACTTATGTTTCTCCTTACTATTATAACTATACCTTGACAAAATGCACAATGTACAGAAACTGCATACATCAATGTTTACTTCCTTTATTTTATTGCTGAGAACTTTGTATTAATGCTCATTTTTGTTTTTACAGAATAACTAACTAAGGCAGTTTTGCTGCTTTCGCGGAATCTTCTCCAATCTCCAAAGAACATAAATAATGAAGAAAACGAAAAAGCATAAATCAGTTTACCCCTATAACAAAAAGTACAAGATATTTCTCCCAGATTTTAAGTGCCCATCTTTGCAAGAATGTAATTGGCAAGGTCAAACAAAACAGCTAGCTACACATTTCCGAGATTTTCATTGGCAATCGTATGTCGATAAGAAAAACTTCAGTGTTTGTATACCAAGCGATCAGAGCTGTAAGAAGATTTTACTATTAGAGAGTTTGGGAGTTACTTTTTTGTTGAAATTTGAAACAGATATAAATTCGAAGAAATTATGGTGTAGGATTCATTTTATTGGACAAAATAAAAACGTGGAAGATTTTAATTTTTGTTTATCATATTTCAGAAATACAGAGATTGGAAGATTTGTAATAAAGCGGGTGAACATTAATTTGATCTTTGATAAAAATAAAATGATGAAATTTGATCTAAACTGCATGAAAACAGAAGCAAATCATTTTAAGGTATTCGTGGAGGCAACCAACTACAATTCAAAGACTATTGCTAAAATGCACAAGCACCGCTTGACAGGAAGAATATATTGCTTTCATTGTCAAAACCAAATAACATCATGTGCGTTTTTATGCATATCTGGCCATACTGCTTGCAGCAGCTGCGAGAAAAAATATAAAAAATGTAAATATAGGGAAGATTATAATAAATGTAATTCCAAGTTAGTTGATGTCAGTCACTATTTATGCTATTATTGTGATAAAAAAGAAAATTTTTGCGATTTGAAAGGAGAGTTGAAAATGTTGAAAAGACATAAGTTAGTTCGTCACTTGAAGAAGCAAAATAAGTGTAATTGGAATGGTCTTTTAAAACAGTTGGGTACACATTTTAGAGAGTTGCATTCAGAAACATACACTAAACTAAAAACCTTTATGTTCTATGCACCAATTGGTCAGAATTTCCAAAAGAATATATTAATAGAGAATTGCGATGGTACGTTTTTATTGCAGTTTAGAACAGACGTAAGATCCAATACAGTTTGGTGCGGCGTTATTTACATTTCTTCAAATACAGATGTTGAGCATCTCTTTTATGGTATAACATATATAAGGAAAAGCAATGGATACAATCTTTCTAAATTTGGAATGATGCAGCAACTGAACAGTGATTGGACTATTGATAAAAAGAAAAGGCTAAGATTTAGCTTGAATTCAGTTAAAAATGAACAACATTACTTTAGAGTAAGTTTTCATTTACATTATTACAAAGCAGCTATCATAGCTGGTATTCATAAAAAACGTTTATTAAATGAAATAACATGCATGGTTTGTAAAAGGTCTATTACATCATCTATATTTCTATGCCTGGCAGGGCATTCTATTTGTCATGATTGTAGTGCAGACTCTGAATTAATAAGATGTGTATCTGGTAGAAAATGTAGAAAATGTAATTTAATACTTCAAGACGCCACGGAGTTCATACATCGTTATAATAATAAAGTATACAATTGTAGTTCTATGCAGGAAAAGAAAGACCTGGAAAACCTTCAACCGCCTCATAGGAGTGATGGTTCAGACAATGGACAGAATAAACAAGTTTATAACTGCCCGTCATTGAAGAAATGCTGCTTGCATGGTGCAGAATTCGTTATCAGAGAACGTTATAATACTAAAGTAGACAATTGTAAATCTATGCAGGAGAAGAATGATCTGGAGAACCCTCAACATGAGGATGTTGAGGGTTTTCCAGATCGTTCTTATGAGGATAAGAGTGATGGTTTAGACAATGGCGAGAACAAACAAATTTGTAACTGTCCATCATTGGAGGCAGGTATAATCGCTGGTATGGCACAAGTGAAGAGTTGTCTTTGCATTTTCAACATTCTCATTCTAATTCATATACCACCAAAAATATCTTTAAAATGTGTATATCAACTAATATTAACTACAAGACAAATATAATGTTCAGTTGCTTTGAACATATTTTCTTACTGCAATTTGAGTCAAATAAAAAGAGCATGGAATTTTGGTGTGGTGCTCGCGTTGTTGTACCAAATACAGATGGCGACTGTTACTTTTTAAAAGTAGTTGCACAGAAGAAGATCTCCAAGCTTATTACGATGCAATCAGATATTGATTGGACTTTCGATAGAAATAAAATGATAAGATGTGACGTAAATTCATTTAAAACTAATTACTTTATACTGTTTTTTGAAATATGCCCATACCAAGCAAAAATAATTGCTGAGCTTTACAAGGAACTTTGGGAAGATAGAGTAAACTGTGCACTGTGTCAAAAACCAATCATGTCTGCAATATATCTGTGTTTGACTGGTCATGCTATTTGTAATAGTTGTACCACAGAAGCTACAGATCAAAAATGTGAATATAAGGAATGCAACTTGAAACTTAAAGATGTCAGCAAATACTTCTCATGTTATAATAGAAATAAAAAATATGTCTATTTAGATAGTTTTGCATATAGCATGTTTGCAACAAAGTATAAGAAACGCAGGTTCGATATTCTAGATTTATGGAAGGACTATGTATTAGTTGCAAAGTAAATTTATTTGATGTTTTTTAAGTGCGTTCCATTTGATGAAAAGTTCTAATTCTCTTAGTACGTTGGTCGATTTTAAGACTGTTAATACTACTGTTACTACTGTAAAATACCGTTTTCAGTTATGCTGTACCAATAGTTTCTGTAACAATAAGATAAATAAAGTGCCTCTAAAATGTAGTAGTGTTTTATTGACTAAATATTATCTACTATGGCCACCCTCATCATATTTGGTGGATGATGTCTTGAAACAAGCCGTTTATATACTGTATCCTTATGAATATTGCGGATGCCGTTAATACACAGCTAAATATATTACTTATAATGAGAAGAATATATAAATGAAACTTAGAATATATTATCATAATAGGATATACTATCATATAAATAGCGATTCTGTAAGATTCGTAACATATGCACTGGCGGAATGCAAGTTGAGGAATTGTAAGATTATTCAATTCGAAAATAATTATGTTTATGACACTAGGTTTAATGGAGTCATTGAACAACGTTTTAATGACATCCTTGGGCTGTCACATAATGCTATTAGTTTCACGACAATTTGACGTCATTTGACGTTGTTACTGCCAAAAAGATGGTGACATTATGACGTTAGTGTGCTGGCTGGGGGCTGCTCATGGAAGACCAAAACAATATTTTACTTTTAAAAATGCTTTAAAGCCTTTACCAAAACTAAAAGACATTAAATCTATAATACATTTGATAGCTTTAGATGCAAAGAATTTTTATTCAAATTTGGAGAGTGATGGGGAAATAGAATATGACATAGATGGATTTTGAGGATCATTAGGCTTCATTTTAGATGTTCTGCAAACAGAATAAGTTTTTATAGTGATTATGAATTCTATATAGGGTGATCAGAAATAACTGATATTCTTTAAATGGTAGGTAGAGGGGAGGCAGTAGAGCTAATTTACCTTGACAAGTATAGGTCAAAAACGAATATTGTTCCAGAAAATGAATTTTAAAGTTTAATGAATTTTGGATCCAAGGTCAGGCTCAGATCCAAAATTCAATAAAACTTTAAAATTAGTTTTCTGGAAAACTTCGTTTTTGTCCTATACTTGTCAGGGTAAATTAGCTCTACTGCCTCCCTTCTACCTACCATTTAAATGATATCAATTATTTCTGAATCACCCTGTATAATATAGTTTAAGTGAGATGCAATTTATTTTACAGTCTTCAAAACGATGTTTATATGGGTTTCTTTTTGAAAAATAAAAGATCTTACAGAATATCTTGGGAAATGGCTCCCGGTCAAAATTCTTGAAACTTTTGGTAAATGATAGTCTTTACTGTGTAGATCAAAAATGTCAATGTGCACAACAATGGCCCAAAAATTTTTTGTATTTGAAGTTGAATAAGAATATGAGAAAATTGTCAACTTCAAACAGCTATAATTCAAAGACTATAATTTTTTGGGCTCTGTGTCCATTGACACTTGTGATATACACATTAGGGACTATTATTTACCAAAGTTTCAAGAATCTTAGCGAAGAGTCATTTCCAATAAGGATTCTGCGGGTGCAATTTAAACATTGTCTACTTCAAACGACCGTAATTGGATTTTGTGACTTTTAATCTACATATTAGGGACTATTATGTACCTATACATATACATACGATATTATTTAATTTCAAGACTTCTAGTAATATTTACAGCAAAAAACCAGAGTCGATAAAAAATATTTTTGCATATATTATAAATTACAGAAAGGATTTTTTTACTAAAAGTAAAAACATCTAGAAAAAATATGTTTATTTATTTATTAAAGCATACAGATACAAATAAGAAAATAATATTTGTTTTATTTATAATATTTTATAATATTTTTGTATATATGTGTAAAAGAGGAAAGCCCCAAACTTTTGTAGATAAATATAATAATGATTTTGGTTGTGTTTTCTAAATATCTACAAATTCAAGTATCGCTGTTTTTCGGTCTTTTCCAATATCCTGTTGTCCTTTATATACCAATACTACAGATGAGATTGCTTTATTTAGAGCTGTAATTCTTGCTTCGGATAGTATTTTTGAAAATCGTCCTGGTAGAAACATTGAATTGTCTGCTGTTTCAACAATAATCTTGCGTCCATATTTCGTACTCACAGATTTTATTTTTTCCAATTTATACTGTCGATCGATCGCCAAATCATCAATATTTATCAAAGGTTTTAATTGCAGCTTCCCAACGTTGTTAAGTTCTTTTAAAAACTCCATTTTGGAACTATTTTTCTAGAAGTTTATCTAGTAATTTTTTTATTCAGACTAAATAACTATTACAGAATGTCTTTATTTATATGTTTGTTCATATGAAAAATTGTTTTTCTAGAATTAATGGAAAATATGTTTTTGACATTGAACATATCAAAACAATGTTTAATATTGGAAAAATATATTTTTTCACCTTGAGAATATCCTGTGTAAAAATCAATTATTTATTAGCAAAATATGTTTACATCCTGTCTTTTGTAATCACCTATTTTCTAAAACTTTGAATATTGGAAAAAATATATTTTTTACCTTGATAATTAATATCCTGTGTACAAAATCAATTTTTATTAACAAAATATGTTTACATCCTGTCTTTTCTTATCGCTTGTTTTTCTTCAACTTTGATATGTGTATATATATTAAGATTTACCTTTATAAAAATCATTTATCAAATTACTGCGTTATCTGTTGTTTAAGTTAGGTAAGAATTATTTATTTTTATAATCTAAAATTATTTACTTTTTTAAATTGTGTTAGAAATGTCTTGCATAAGCTGTACCGGATATGGGTTTAATCCTGTTAATCTATACTGGTACATTTATCTTGGTGCTACATCAAATAATATTAAAATAATGGCTGATCCGAACAACGTGGAAGGGAGAGCATTAAGGAACTTTTTCAAAATAAAGGTGTTCAGGAAACTAATCAACATGGAATACCTTTAGAAATTTATAAGGGTGAACAAGCAAGAAAATCAAGGTTAATAGAACAGAGTAAAATCGATCTGTGAAAATTATATGTAAATTATTTTTCTGTAAGAAAAATTAAAGTTTTTGGGTTATCTTAAAAAGGTTATTTATAGAAAATCTTTTAAAAATAACCTCCTTCCTATATAGATTATATAAAACGCAAAGAATTTTTTTAAAAAAAGTTTTGTTAATTTACATTTATTAAATGAACTAAATAAAATTTTTACACCTGATTGATGTTTTTATTTACAGATTAAAAAGCTTTTGGGTTTTCTTTAATTAAAGTTTTACCTGTTTAGTAAATAGGTATATTTTAAAATAAAAAAAGCTTTTCATATGGTTTAATTAATAAACAAATATTATTTTCTTATTTGTATCTGTATGCTTTAATAAATAAATAAACATTTTTCTAGATGTTTTTGACTTTTAGTAAAGGGTTCCTTTAGATATATATGAACTAAGTTGAATAATAATAATTTTATTATCTAACTCACCCTAAAATAATGGTGGTAACAATATAAATCACAAAAACCTTTTTGTAAACTTGTTTTTAACTCACTTTAAATTAGGTTCTCCACGTTAAAACATAATTTATAAAAAATAGTTTGTGGTTGAAACTTCCGTTTTTCTATTTTGATGATTAACATGATTGCAGCATTGGGTTATTTAATAAAAACTAATTTTTAGCTTATATTATTGATTGTGAATAACAGATGGCTGCACTAGGATGTTTTAGCCACAGCCAACTAGATTCATATAAGCTTCGCTTATATAAGCGAAGCTTATATTAATCTAGTAGGCCGTGGTTTTAGAGCATAAAATATGTATTGACAACCCACATGTGATATCCAACCAATCAGCTGTTTTGTTTACATTTCAAATCTAGTGACTTTTTTTATTTGTTTACATGCATACCGCCATTTAAATCAACCAATCGGCTCCTTTGTTTACATTTCAAATCTAGTGACTTTTAACTAAATATCATTTGGTTACCCTGTATGTTTACATATGCTTGGCGGGCTTATCTACTAAGAGCATTTACCATACCGCCATTTAAATCAGCCAATCAGCTGCTTTGTTTACGTATGACGTCACTTCCGGCAGCCATATTTGTTTACATCCGGCGGTCATATTGTTTACATCCGGCGGCCATGTTTGTTTACCTATAACATGTGCTTATGACGTCACCTCCTGCGCTAGAACATACATTACTGTACTACTGGGGCTGGTTCGCATAATCTTGTTATTGGTATTAAACCAAGGGTGCTCTTCGACCAACCCTACTCTGTGGCATCCTTCTCCACCCCCAATCGCATTTGGTGGTATGTGTGATACGAATGAAAGGAAGCAGCCTCTTTGGTTGGGGGCAAACGTGCCAGGTTCACCTTTCCATTGGCTGCTGATTTGACGAACAGCCAAACCGAAGGCCGTGGTAGGGTGTCGATGGATGCGTCCCCTCCATACAGAGTGACCAGGCACTTCCCTATAACTTTCGCAATAGCTTCGTGACTGACATCTGGGAGGAGAAACACGGTGGTCACGTCCATCAGGTTCCGCTTCTTTTTCCACAATTTTCCACAACACTCCACAATTTTCTTTTTCCTTGCCAGAAAAGGAGGTGGCAGAAGTGGTTTTTCACATCCACTGAATGCGTGGAGTAAGAGTTCGAATTCGGGGGGGGGGCAATTTCAATTTCTCCTCGACTGAAAGACGTCGTGGAAAACCGAGTGCAACTTAACTAACCTCTGACACTTTTCTGGAAGTAAACATTTCGGATGGTATGCGTAAAAGGGGCAAAATCTACTTTCTACACCGCTTTCACTCCACTCTCCCAAAACCTTTCTCTAGGAGCCAGTATGTTTGTAGTAGTGGATGGGAGATACCTTATTCTCCCGGGTGTCTCTCAAAATGTTTACTTCCAGAAAAGTGGCAGAGGTGAGTCAACTTGCACTTAGCTTTCCACCACTTCTTTCAGTCGAGGAGAAATGGAATTCCCCCCGAATTGGAACTCTTCCTCCACGCATCCAGCGGATGTGACACCACCTCTGCCCTTTTCTGGCAAGAAAAAACAAAATTGTGGAGTGTTTTTCAAAAGAAGCGGAACCTGATGGATCTAGCCACCGTGTTTCTTCTCCCAGATGTCAGTCACGAGGCTATTATCGAAGTTGGAGAGAAGTGCCTGGTCGCTCTGTATGGAGGGATGCAAAGAGACTGCTTCCTTCCATTCGTATCGCACATACCACCAAGTGCAAAAGTGGTTAGGGGTGGAGGATGCTACATAGTGGGGTTGGTCGAAGAACTCCCTTCGTATAACCCAATAATAACATTATGCGAACCAGCCCCATCAATCCTTCTCAAATCGCTCTCATGTAAGTGCAAGCAGGGATGCGCGGGATCTTGCACTTGCCGGAGAGCTGCGCTTAAGCGCTAAGTTTTGTGCACTCCATACTCTGGCAAGACTGCTGCAACATCGCCATAATTCTAATCGAAGAGAATGAAAACGACCCCGACGATTCTCCGCCTTTAGACGAGCAGCCGGAGACGGACAAAATACCGCAGCAACTTCCTTTAGTCCCGGAATATGACCGTGATCAACCAGGACCCTCGAAAAAACCAAAACATTTCAATTATCGATTTGTAAGATTTTTTAATAAGAGATACATGTAAATATACTTTTCCACCTTTAAACATGATTCAATGCAGTTTTCTTTCGTCGAATGCCCTCAAATTGTTATTAGAAGTGTTTAAGGTCATTTCTTCAAAAACCCAATTTTCCGGTTTTTTACTATTGCAAGAGAACTAATGGGTCTACAGACTTTGTTTTGTGCTTAAATAGAAGCCAATTACATTTACTACAACTTTACTCCCATGACTTTTCTCGTAGGATGAGCGGTAATGCCGATATTCGGTCCGAAACGAAAGTAAAACTTAAAATTTTCATTTTTTGGAAGTATCATATCTCGGAAACTATTGTATGTACAGAGCTGCGGTTGGGCTTATATTGTTGCAAGCGTAATGTACTTTAAAAATCATAACAATGACTAACATCAAAAAATGCAGTTTACGAGTTATAAGGCAACAAGTAAAAAAAGTCCCAAATTTTTGCAGTTTTTTACGCATTACGTAAAGGGCACAGGTTTTTCGAAGCTGCAAACTTGGATTCACACTACCCCAACAGGTTCTAAAAACATATCAAAATTTAGAACTACATCACGCTTTGCGATTTTTATGTCTAATTTGACTGACCTGAGGGCTCAGCCCTCACTAAATTTATTTTAACGAGGACTACAGCCTCTGAGCCACCACGTAGTCGGCGCCTATGCAAGTGATTCTTTACATATAATATTTATAAGCTTTAATTATTCTTTAGGAGGCAGTTTAAGAATTGTGTGTTCCTTTAAATTTATTCCTGCTTTTTAGAATTTATCCTGCTAACAATAAAACAGGGTTTGCAACTTAAAATTTTCTTTACCATGTATTTATTTATAATATATATTTGATTCTTGGGTATAGGTTTACATTAATGAAAACACAGTTTTACATAGTTGTATCGACGTTTCACTCTCACATTGGGAGCTTTTTCAAGATGACTTTTTTGTTTATTACACTGTACAACAATTTTCGAGTCATCGCTTCCAGCCTGAGTGGTTACAACGCGAAATGAAAATAGACTAAACAAAACCCCCGCGGGGTTTGGCTATATTAGCTGGCATTATTTGATCTCCTGAAGTTGGCATGTTTTATGCCAATTTTTCGATGTGTAAGTCAATAAAATGGATCAATGTATGAATGAAACAAGTGATGAAACAATGAAACAGGAATTAAATATTTTAAGCGTGAACAAATGAAAATGTCCTGATTTATTATTCTTTTAGTGGTTCAAAATGCCCTTTTCCCAGCAAACACAGCAACATATTATTTACGTAAGTGAGAGTAACAATGCCTACATTATTATGTAGCAGCTAAGTAAAATTCAAGTCATCTGGAGAGCGTTATGTCCGCCTCATTATGCATCTGTTATTTACGTAAATTCTATATCACTGTTAATACATATGAGATATGTAAAATACAATCTGTATTACAAACATACACAAAGCGCCGTATATTTACGTTTGTTTAATTAGCAGCATGTTCTATCATATTATAAAATCGATACATTGCAGTTCCACACAAATTCTTAGGCGGCGATCCACTTCCTACCTGTAATCCCTTTGGAACAGGATCTTTAAGTTAAAGCAACAATTTTCAAATTTTCCACTTTGTATAGGATAACTTATTTCTTTAAAATAGTAATAGATTCCTTCCTGTAATAGTAAAATTATAAGAAAAAGAAAAACTCAGAACATTTTTATTTATTTTGTTTATTAAAAAAGGAAAAGATATAATTATTAATTAATAACTTATTATAGAAAAAATCAGTATTATATTATTACATAGCATGCAATATAACAAAATAGGAAAAAATCAAAAGCTATGTATAAACAACATTAATCAAAATGTTAAAAGATCAAGCAAATGCCGTTCGGCTTCGGTATTTAATTTCTCGATTCCTAGTAAATGATATGACGCGTACATTGCTGAAATAATTTGCTGAATCTACCTTTTTACGGTATTAATTTACAGTGGCCTAATATATTTTACCTTGAAACGTTTTAATAAACAATAAATACGTTTAATCAGTTATCGCCATTTTAAAAATACGTTTCACTTCATAATAAAATATGAATTCACGGGAAATTAAATTTGTCGCGGCTGTTTATTCCACTTCCGAAATGTTTCCGTCACAGAAATAAAACTGGTTATTGTATTTTAATATTTATAATTCAACATACACATAAAACAAACAATGGGCGACCACGATTTAACACACGTCTGCACGATCAGGTGGTACACGCGCTACTAATGTTTTCCCCCGCACTTTGCAAACAAATTAGTGGTTAAATAGTTATATATTTAACTAGTAAAAAGTGTGACGTAAAATACAAATCACATTATTAATGTCGCATATATGTAAATCTGAAGACACCAGACTCTACATTAAACATTTAATATCGGAAATATATAGCAAATGTTATATCACCAAATTTACATGTGGGCTAAGTAAATGTGTTTATATAACTCATTTTACTTGATTCTTATATAGCAGACAAGTAAATGTCACAGTTTTGTTTACTGGGTAACGTTGGAAATAACTGGTTGGTTGAAGTACTTCTCGCATGTCGCATCATGTTTTAGAGATGGCTTTAAATTATTTCGATTTATTTATTCCTTTTATTTTTTGATTAAATTAACTAAAAACAAAATTAAATCCGAATTACATAGAGAAAATTGGGTGAAAATGCACTGAAAAGTACCAAAAATTGGCTAAAAAGGCCATTTTGAACCACCAAAAAGATAATTAATCAGGAAATTTTCATTTTTTTCAAACTTAAAATATTGAATTTCACTTGCTTTCTTCATATATTGATTCATTGTATTGACTTACACATCGCAAAAGGTCGAGAAATTGGCATAAAAACTTCAGCAGGCCATAAAAAAGAAATGCGAGCTAATATAGTCAAACTCCGCGGGGGTTTTGTTAGTCTGCTGATCTACATTCATATCGCGTTGTCGCCACTCGGGCTGGAATTTCTTGTTGCAGTGTGTTATTGATTGCCTACAAAAAATTTTTTTGTGATAACATTTTTTCCCTTTTTTAATTAGATCATTATGAATTGTTACACATATTATATTTTTTTATGTTGACAGTTACGTACCTTGAACAATATGTTTGAATTTGCATTTGGGTTTTCCCATTATCGTTTTCTATTGGGGTGGTATGCTAATTACACAGATTTAGATTATTTTACTTCTTTTTTGTTATTAATGAATAGAACTAGGTCCGCACCTAATAAGTAATGATAATGGGAAAAGGTTAATACAACTGGCAGCCCCACTTAACATGGTAATAGCGGACACAAAATTCCAACATAAGTTGATCCACAAGTACACCTGGAAATCACCCGATGAGAACACTTAACGCAATAAACCATTGCATTATTGACGCAAGACATAGCACAAGCGTGCAAGATGTAAGAACACCCAAAGGATGCAATATCGATTCGGACCATTTTATGATAATGATCAAAATGCGAGCAAAGATATCCATTATAAAGGAGGAACAGGTACAACGTAATAAAAAATATGACGTCCAAAAACTGGGTAACCCAGAAATGGCACAGGAATTAAAAAAAATAGAGAACACCTTTAAACAAGTAGAAATACTAGGAACAATACAAGATAGATGGCAACAATGTGCAAAGCTAATAGCTGAAACTGCAGAAAGCACGCTGGGTTACAATAAAACAGAATGATACCAATAGTACGATGATGAATGTAAAGAACTTACAAGAAAAACATTGCATACTTAAAGAAAATCCAAGACTACAGTCAGTGCCGGCTCCACACGGTAAGCAAAGGATGCGTCGCATCGGGGCGCCATACTCAAAGGGCGCCGAAATTACCTTGCGGAACACTTTAACAATGTAGAAATGGGCGACACACCAACAATCTACTGTTAGTATTATAGGATTTTAACAAGCCTACTCATAGTCATATATGCATAAAGTGAATAAAAGACTACAGTCTTTCACTACTGTACTTTAGTACTGGTTGAATAGAGCACTTGTTTATTAGTCTTCCGAGAACTGAATTTCAATAGCGCCTCTATATGAGAAGGAAACATTTGAAAATATATTGTCTCAATAAATGCATTAAGGGCGCCGAAACAATCTTCAAATTGAGGCGCCATAACCCCTAGGGCGGGCACTGACTACAGTGAAGAAGCAGAAAAATAATACAAAGCCATACAGAAAGAAGAAAAAAGAATGTTTAAACAAAAAGAGAAATCCTATTACGAAAAACAATTCAAAAGAATAGAAACATACAACAACCAAAATGCAAGTAGAAAAATGTATGACAAGACATGACAAGAGAATTTAAGCCTAGAACAGGAATGTGCAGAGATAAAAAAGGGAATATTATTAGTGGGAAGGATGCAGTACTCGAACGCTGGCAAGAATACTATGAAGAAGAGCTAAATCAAAACTAAACTAAAGCTAAACAGAAAACCAAGATGGAAACGAACACATACTCAACATAGATATGGAAGAAGGGAACTGTCAAATACCAACAAGGAAGGAAGTAAGGAAAGCAATTCAAAAACAAAAGAATAATAAATCCCCTGGCTCAGATAATTTGACGGCGGAACTATTAAAAGCAGGTGGAAGAACCGTAGAAGAACAAATATACCACTTAATAAGATCAATATACAAGGTACAATATCATCAGGTACAAGCTAAGATCCCACATGAATGAAACCTCCTCATAATCTGCCCACTACATAAAAAGGGAAACCTACTAGAATGCGCTAACTACAGACTGATAACATTACTAAATATAGGGTACAAAATATTTACTAACATCCTGGCAAGTAGAATACAAGTGCAGGCAGAAACAGAAATCGGAAACTACCAAAGCGGTTTCCGAAAGGGAAGATCCACAATATCACAAATAAGCATAGTTAGGCAAATTGCCCAAAAACATGGGAAAGGAACATTGAAACACGCCACTTTTTCATTGACTTCAAAAGTGCATATGACAGTATCAAAAGGCAAAAACTATACAAGGCAATGGCAGAGCTAGGAGTACAAAAACATCTGATTAGATTAACGAAACTAACTATGGAAAGAGTAGAGAACAAAGTAAGAATTCAAAATAGCTCATCGAACACTTTCAGTATGAACGCAGGACAAGGAGACACCCTATCATGTGTATTATTTAACATAGCATTAGAGAAAGTTGTTAGGGCGTCAGGAATTGAAACCTCATGAAACATCTTTACCAAATCAACTCAAATACTAGCCTATGCAGATGATATTGACATAATTGGCAGATCAGTAAAGAATATAGAAGAAACCTTCATACCCCTTGAAGCAGCAGCAAAAGAAATGGGACTAAAAGTGAATGTAACTAAAACAAAATATATGTGTATAAATAAACAAAACAGTGCAAGTAACAACCCACAAGAATTAGTGATAAATAACTACCATTTCGAAAAAGTTCAAAAATTCACATATCTGGGTACATTATTCACAAGTGACAATAACATTAGTGCGGAAATACAGCAACAATAGCCAATAAAACATACTATGGAATGTTAAAACAGATACAATCGAACCAAATTCAAAATGAATGTATAAAACGCTAATAAGACCGCTATTAACATACGGGACGGAAACATGGACAATGCCAGCTAAAGAACGATCTGGGAATATTTGAAAGGACAGTACTTAGAAGAATATTAGGGCCAATCACAAAACACACCATGGCAGCGCACACGCACCAGACAACCATGAAATATACACCATCTTTAAGGAGCCGAACATATTTAATTAAGGCATAGTTAGACAATAAACATAGTTAGTTAATTAAGTTAATAACATTAAGGCAGCTAGGTTACAATGGGTAGAGCATATAATACGACTAAATGAGAAAATGCTGTTCCAGAAAATATTCAGCAGCAACCCGCAAGGTAAAATAACAGCTGGACGACCACGAAATAGATACATTGATGAAATCAGAGAAGACCTAAGAACACTAGGGATACGAAACTGGGAAGAAAAAGCAAAAGAGAGGAAAGAATGGAAAACCGTTGTCGAGCAGGCCAAGGCCTACAATGGGCTGTAGTGCTGAGGATGATGATGATAAATAGAACTACTTATATCTGTTTATTTTGAACAAATTCTTTTTAGGAACTGAAGAATCCGGAAATTAGGAAAGAAGAGCCGATCCAATTCTCTATATTAGTTTAAAAGAAGGGATGTTTCTTTGTTAATTAGTCTTCAGTTCCTAAAAAGAATTTGTTTAAAATAGACAAATATTCCTAGTTCTATTCATTAATAACAAAAAAGAAATAAAATAATCTAAATCTGTGTAATCAGCATACCACCCCAATAGAAAACGATAATGGGAAAACTCAAATGCAAATTTAAACATATTGTTCAAGGTACGTAACTGTCAAAATAATAAATATTATACAACAAGGGAATTAAACCTTTGTTTATTTGCGAGAAGAATGTTTAATTCCACGAGCGCGAGTGGACTAATTCTTCGAGCAAATAAACTGGTTTAATTCACGTGTTTTATATATTTTTTTATTCAATTTTGACGAAATGTATCTACCATAAAAATTGAAATCACACTGAACGGTCTAGAGAAATCATGTAGGTAGGTTACGAATTAAATTTCCATGACGAGTTGTTTAATTTTTCTCAAAAGTGCGAGAATTGTCAAGTGTATGTAAAAATATTCAAAAAATGGCTGGAATCTGTGATGATAAAGAGGAAAACCAGGTTTTTGTGCATGAATTGGTCATTCAGAAGCCTCACAAGCTATAAATAAAATGGTGCCAGCAAAATCTAAACAATTATACGAAAAAGAGTATGCAAATTTTTGTGAATGGAGGATGCGGAAGGATGCAAGGGGAGTAGACGAAAGAATAATTTTGGCTTATATTTTTGAACGATTCAAAAATGCGAAATCTTCGTCCTTGTGGGCATATTACTCTCAATTGAATAAAATGTTATCCGTGAAAGAAAATATTGACATAAGCAGGTTTGTGAAGCTGATTTTATTTATGAGTTTTGAACTATTAGATAACTGTTGTAGATTTCATCAGGTGACTGCTTTTGAAATTTCAAGGAAAATCATAAACCATTCAACAATCATTCAGGAGAGATCGTCCTCAAATTCAGAAGCATGTACTTCCGCGTCAACATCAATCATTCAGGAGAGATCACATTCAAATTCGGAAGCATGTCTTCCGCATCAACATCAGTGTCAAATCAAGATATAAATTTGCCCATTAATAGTGCATATGGTGTACATTTCAGTGGTGTCAGTAATTGTAATATTTATTTTAAATAAAAATAATTGTTCTTCGTTAAAGGTTTTTTATTTCTCTAGCGAAATAATTTTTTCGTTGACCGTTTGTTAATGTCAATATTAATGAATGATTTTTTCTAAAAAAGGATGTATTAATGAACGTCATTAATACACTCTTTTTTATTAAGTAACTGTTTTGTGAAAAAAGGATGCATTAATGGACCTCATTAATACACTCTTTTTCATTAATAAACCCGTTTGTGATTTTGACGTTTTGATGATGTTTTACTTTGGGCAACCAGATATACGCACAAGTTTGGATTCGGTATTATTTGAAATTTTCTATCTTAAAATCGAAGAATTTTACGGTCAACGAAAAACTGTTGTAATCAATTCGTTTGTTAATGAGCAACTAATGATCTCAACTATTAAAGGCACTCACTCCCTATCGCTCGTTCGTGCTTTAAACAGTTTCGATCATTAATCGCTTTCATTAACAAACTAATTTATTAAATAACTATTAACTCACTAGTGAATTAAAACGGTTTTAATTCACTAGTGAATAATAGACTGCTTATAAGGGTTACTATGGAGTTCATAATGTCACTTTATACTGTCAAAATTGAATAATAGTTATTTATATAACTAGTATACTTATAGTAGGACTTTATGGACGAGTCCATAAAGTACAATTATAGACGAGCTGCATAAAAATCTTTATGTTCGACTGCTAAAACAGGTTTATTATTGAAAAAGTTGTTTATTTATTTCACATCTATTCTCGACAGGCATTGGAAAACTGATGCAGTATGCTTCAGCTGACGTACAGGTACTTTATAGTACTAGTAGAATAAAGTAACTATTTTATTTTACCAACAATACTATAAAGTGTTACTCTATAGCCGCAAAACTATGTCATAAACAGTACTTTATAATGCAGTCGTACATAAACTTTATTATTATTAACTATCTAATATATTTACAAAAAAAAAAATAACAATAAATTAAAACTAATTTATTAACAAATAATATCTACAGAAATAATCATGCAAAAGCACTTCCATGATGATTCTTTACAGCATCTTTCATTAAATAGTACCAACTTTTAATATTTGAATTATTTAACAGATCCTGAAAAGCATAACAGCCTTCAATACTATTTAATACACCATACACAGCCAAATCTGCTAAGTTAGGCTCGTTTCCACCCATAAAGGGCATCCCTTTAAGCTTAACTGCCTTCGCGAAATAATTACATTCATCGTATAAAGATTGTCGTACATCGTCTTTAAGGTTATGTCTAAAAAAAATTAAAATTAAAAATTTATAAAAATTATAATTTCAGGTAACTTACCGTGTTTTAAGTCTTTTTCCAATTAGCCACATTGCAAAGGCACCAACATAAATCATCAAATACCGCTCCCAACTTGGGAAGTGTTTCTCCCATTCTCCGATATCTGAAAACCAATTAAAAGCTTGCAGAGCCTCCTCACGTGTTCTATAAACATTCGGTGATAATGTATGTACAAGTACATCATCTGTCCATTTCCTCCATTTACGTTCATCCCTTTACAACATAAAATAATCAATTAAATGAAATAATGTAAGAGTTATGATTTACTTGATTTGCTCAATGTTTGTATTTGAATTTTCTCTTTGATCCAACATGAGGAAATATCTGTTCATAATTTCTTTTTTCACAACACCACCCTCCTCCATAAAAGTTATATTTGGATAATACTTAACAATCTCAGGTAATTCTTTGTTAGAATCTTGTAAATACGAGGATAAAGCTGATATTATCATACTACTATCATTTAATGGCTGAAAAATCAATTTGAGGATTGTTTAAACTTTCTAACATATCAATTATTTATTACTTGATATCCTTCATTGACTTTCGCTAATAAAATCGGCACTTTCTTATAAGGAGACCATTTAATAGCTTGTCGTAATACAGGATCAACTTCTATTACATCATATGATATTCCATTATAATCTAGAAACGCCCTTACTTTGCAACAGAAAGGGCAAGTTTGATATTGATATAAGGTTAATTTAAGACCGCTTTGATCACTTGCAGTTCGGATCTAAAAGAGATATTTAAAAATAATAATTAGTGAAGGTGCTTCTCAGCTTACCTTTCGTGATGGTGTAATTTTTGGTATTTCTAATTCATTAAGTACAGGTATAACAGTCTGATCATCAACTATATGTCCACGGGGCTTATTTAACTGACGAATCGAATAACCAGTACCAACAAGGGCTCCTAAACCCACTCCAAGTATGCTAAGCTTAAGCGTGGAACGGGTTGATTTTGTGCTTGTATTTGCAGTGTCAGTTGTTACTAGACGCTTATTAATAAATTGCTTGTAAATATCACGTGTTACACTGGATAAGACTGTATAATTTCTTAAATTTCTGCTAAATAAAGACATTTTTTTGTTGATGTTACCATTGAACTTGATGTGACATTTGTGAAAGGACTATTTGGCAACGTAGCAATGTGGAATTACAGCTGTAGATTTCATTACATAAAATTCCGTTTCCCGCTGGTTAAAAAGTGTAGCTAAATCAAACGGGATTCGAAAATCGATAATATGCATGTTTTTTTATTCCCCAATTCATCTAGTTGAGTAATCTTTTCCACAAAGAATTAATAGATATACAGTGCGATTCTAAAGTATGGAATAAATTTGATAAAAGGCAAAGTCTTGATTTTTGGAAAAATTCCAAAAACACGTCAATTTTGTTTTTAAAGTCTGCATTTTTTGACATAATATTCGAATATACAGGGTGATGCGTTAAAGTGTGGTGACGTCATCGGAATTTTTTTAAATATCAACTTTTATTTTTTATTCCATATTCTGACACTTCATCCAATTACCAACATGGTAATGTAATAAGTTTGTTACCTTACATAAAAAAATTTGAAAAAATAATCGTGAAGACGGGGAAAGTGCTATAGTCACCATACTTCAACGCAGCATCCTGTATATCCGATATGTCAAAAAGTGCTGACTTTAAAAACAAAATTGACATGTTTTTGGAATTATTCCAAAAATCAATACTTTGCGTCTCGCTTTGCATTTAAGTGTGGTGACTATAGCATTTTCCCGTCTTCATGATTATTTTTTTCAAAAATTTCCTTATGTAACGTAACAAACTTATTACATTACCATTTTGGCAATTGGATGAAGCGTCAGAATATGGATTAAAAATGCAAATTGCCATTTAAAAAAAAATGCCGATGACGTCACCACACTTAATCGCATCACCCTGTATATTCGTATATTATGTCAAAAAGTGCGGACTTTAAAAACAAAATTGACGTGTTTTTGGAATTTTTCTAAAAATCAATACTTTCCCTTTTATCGAATTTATTCCATACTTTAGAATCGCACTGTATAAATTTCTATTTACATAATTTTATGTCATGCGAGATGTTTAAAAGTGACTTTATATAAATAAACGCAACTAAATTTTATTGAAATGAAATCTTTATACTAGGTAGGTATTAATAACATACAATATTTTACTTATGTGTTTCAGACACTTTGCTATATACTAATACAATTTTAATTTAAACACCTAGACTTTTATGGCCTGATTTAATAAATGAAGAACGATAACGGGCTTGGACCATGTCTTAGTGAAGAACACTAAAAAGACTCAACGTTTTGTACACAATTTCACGAAGCTTCTTCAGGAGAAAATACATAAAGTACCTAAGTGAGTTTCCGCAAAGAAACAATACTAACTCAGAATACAAAAGTTAAGAGAGAAATATTGAGAAGCAATCGAAATAGTTTGTCAATGGCTCAATCAGTGGAGCTGTGACAAAAGCCGGGTGCAGTATCCAGCTCGGAAGCATCCCGACGTCTTTAAAGAGGAAAATTGCAGCAGTAGTATATGTATAGCTACTCTCGTTTTTAAGTCTTTCTTTTTTTCTAAACGCAATGGAGGGGGCGGATTTTTTACGTTGTCGTTGTTGCAGAAGCTTCCCAGTCAGCACACTGACGTTAGAAAGTCGCCGTTTTTCGGCAGTAACGACGTCAAATGACGTATTAAAATGACGTCAAATTGCCGTAAAACTAACAGCATTATGTCACAGCCCAAGGACGTCAATGTAGTTCAACAACGTCATTAAAACGTTGTCCAATGACGCCATTAAAACGTCCTATACTAAGACTAGGACAGGTATTATAAATAAATTGTTGAATATTGGAAATAATATTTATTATATACTATTTCATACATAATTATTAAACAAAAGTAAACATTCTAAAACAGAACATACATCTCTTCTATTAACTCAACATCTCATAATTGTTAAACAAAAGTAAAGGTTTACTAACTGAAAAGCTGCTGAAACAATATCAGCGTATAGTAATAAGAAGTACGGACAGTTATTCGTTTTTCATGTACCCAATTTCAATGGCCTTCAAAGGCTTTGGCGTGTAGGTTCAGCTAGCAGTAAAAGATGTCGCTGTAAAAGGAGGCAAATTCAAGAATTCGATTTACATCCACAATCAAATTAAAGGACCTAGGATAACGCAGGTTAAAGAAAATAAAAAGGCATTTTCACATTTTGTATTGATAAAACAAATAAAACTAAGGAGAGAATAATGCCCTACAATAAGCCAGCAATAATAAGCATTGGTTTAAATTAAAATGATAAATTTAAAATATTAAAAATCATTCGTAAAAGCAGAGCAAAATTTTACTTTTAGCTTTAAATAATGACAAATTATAAAAAAGTATTTAATTAATTTAATTATTTAAAAATTATTTAATTATTTAAAACTAAATTGATAGAAAAAAGTAGTTTAAACTACTTTTAAAATGTTTTAAAAAGTTTATAGATCTTATTAGCTTGATATGAATCATTCCAAATTATTGCACAAAGAATTTTGAAAAAAATGAAAGAAAGATCAATTTAGTTCTCCACAAAGGGTTAAATTTAAATTTTCAGCACGTAGAAATGTTTTTTCGCGATGTATAATTTTTAAATAATTAAATTAATTAAATACTTTTTTATAATTTGTAATTATTCAAAGCTAAAAGTAAAATTTTGCTCTGCTTTTACGAATAATTTTTAATATTTTAAATTTATCATTTTACTTTAAACTAATGCTTATTATTGCTGGCTTGTTGTAGGGCATTCTCCTCTTCTTAGTTTTATTTGTTTTATTAATGCAAAATGTGGAAATGCCTTTTTATTTTCTTTAACCTGCTTTATCCTAGGTCCTTTAATTTGATTGTGGATGTAAATCGAATTCTTGAATTTGCCTCCTTTTACAGCGACATCTTTTACTGCTAGCTGAACCTACACGCCAAAGCCTTTGAAGGCCATTGAAATTGGGTACATGAACATCAAAGACGCCGGTAGCAACTGTCCGTACTTCTTATTACTATACGCTGACAATATGCAGAATAATTGATGATACTAAAATAATATTAGTAAGTACTACGAAACCATTGCATCAGTATTAATTTATTAACAATAGTAATCTCACAAAATCGTCGAACGGTTAAAATTGTATAGGTTATGTAGTATTGCGACGGAACAAGTAATTATTATTAATACTCACCCTTTGTGACACACCACACAATTATTATGCAGTAGTTGCAGGTGCAGTGTATGTGTAGGTACACTATAAATGTAGGTACGTCAAAAACTTTAATAATAAGTAGAAACGTTACTAATTAAAAACAAAACAAATACACGAAAGACGTTGTTTCTGTTTGTATTACGGCATGTGGCACGTGCAGTACAGTAAACAAGTAAAACAGTGTTGCTAGATTTGTCTCTCTTACATCAGTTGACCTGACAATACAAAAATAGTGTAATTGAATATTGAAAACAGTAAGATAATGTATTCTATTTACATTCTGCAAATGTAAAAATAAATCTTTTTTATGAAATATAGATCATAATTAATAATAATAGAAGTCTAAAAACGACCTTATTGTATGTCTAGAAGACGTCGTTTTGAAGACGTCTACGTACATCCCATAACATGATGTCTTATGGACATCATTTGTTAGCCATATGACGTCGCCGACCAATAATCATATAAAAATAACGTCAGTGTGCAGGCTGGGTTGAGATGTTGATATAAGAGTGTCAGTGCTCAGTGGGGTGTATCGGTGTATACATTAACCAAGTCAGGTACATTTCTTGGTCTCGGCATCTAAGAATAAACATTTGAGAGCTTTTAAGTTTACTTAATTGCCAAATTCACTTATTCGCAAACTAGGTCTGGGTGAACCCAGCCGGCACACTGACGTTATAATGATGTTATTTTTAAGTTATTTTGGTCGTTACGTCATATGAATGATAAATGATCTCCAAAAGACGTCATATTATAGGACAGGGTTCGCCACCAGAACCTATCACCCGCGAGTCAGACACTGACCCACGAAGTCTTTTTAAATGACCCACGCGTTGATTTTTATAAACTTATTTTTTATATCATAAAAGACAATAGAAAATATTAAAAAATTAAAGTATAAATATTTAATGTCGAATTTTGCTCTTCACTTGCAAAAGTAAAAGTTGTAAAACAAAAAGGAAACGTAAACCTTTTTAAAGGATTTTAAAAGTGAGAACCAAAAACAGGGTCAACTGTGAAGTTTTTCTGTAAACAAATTTTCGGTGTTTTCAAATTATTGGCACCCTTTTTAGCCCCCCCTTTCAAGTGACGCCACTCACTTAGTTACCCACGGGCTAGCAAATAATGAAAATTTGACCCACTTCTCAAAAAGGTTTGCCATCACTGTTATAGGACGTATGTAGACGTATTTAAAACGTTTTTTAGACGTACAATAAGGTCGTTTTTAGACTTATGATATCATTAATTATGATCTATGTAATTATATTCTGTAAAATGCGTTATTTATAGTCTTTTATCTTGTAAATGTCTATTTTCACATTTGCAGAATCTAATTCGAATACATTATTTTACTGTTTTCAATATTCAAAAACACTATTTTCATGTTGTAAGGTACACTGATGTACAAGAGACAAATCTGACAACACTGGTTCACTTTTTTTTTTACTGAACCGTGACTACATGCCGCAATACACACAGCAATATCTTTCATGTATTTGTTTTGCTCTTTAAATAGCAACGTTGCTACTTATTATTAAAGTTGTTGGCGTATTTACATTTATAGTGTAAGTGTAGGTGCAACTACTGCAAAATAATCGTGTGGTTTGTCACAAAGGGTGAGTAGAATAATTACTTGTTCCGTCACAATACTACATAACCTATATAATTTTACTCATTCGACGATTTTGTGAGATTAGTATTAACATTAGAGAGATTAGTAAGCGAGATTCATTAACAATAAATTAACACTAGTACTTACTAATATTTTTTTATTTTAGTATTATCAATTATTTTGGATATTGTTTTAGCAGCTTCTCAGTTAATAAATGTTTACTTTTGTTTAATAATTATATATGAAATAGTATACAATAAATATTATTTCCAATATTCAACTATTTTTCTAGTATAGGACATTTTAATGGCGTCGTTAAAACGTAGTTCCGTTTTAATGATGCCTTATATGGACGTCTTTGGGCTGTAACATAATGCTGTCAGTTTTACGGCAATTTGACAGAATTTTAATACGTCATTTGACGTCGTTACTGCTGAAAAACGGCGACATTCTGACGTCGGTGCTGGATAGGAAATTGAATGTTCAAAAACCATGGATATATCCAGTCAAGCCGTAACCATTTACTAATGTAGGCAAGCGATTCTTAATTAATCACATACTATTTCAAAAAGTCAGAAGTGCGTTGGCATACAAATGTACCTCTAATATAAGGGATGATGCCGGAGACTTATCCGGTACTTTCTAAAATCAAATAAAAACGCAATGAGTGGAATGTTTCTAAATTTATATCTAATAATCAATTAATTAATTAATAACAAATATACAAAAAAAATAAATAAGCGATAACCCTGCACTAAAGATGAGAAACGTTTTTCTTTTAAAATATTTAATCTATGGGATCATTATCTGATGGGAAACCAAGTTTATTAATCGTTGTTGCCACATGGATTGTCGCCGTTAAGTGAACTAACCTAAAAATATTCCAATGTATTTTAATTTATATTTTAAATAAACCTATAGTTAATTAATAAAATGTTTAAATTAAGTTCCTTAATAAGGAATAAAAAGCCTTGTAGATTATGTGAACTATCAGTGTTTAATAATAAAAAACGTAATACACGCAACTACACTACAAATGCCGCAAAATCAGGTAAGTTAGAATCAACAAACATAGATGTCACTATTTATTTCATTAATTTCACTTGGCGCTACTTTTTTTAAATTCAAATATCTTCATTTTAGAATTGGCTCAAGCTTATATTCCTCACGAAATAGAAAATAAAGGGCAAACAATCGGAGAATATTTTAAACCTCCACTAAAACCAGAAAAACCATTTAGTTTAGTATTACCGCCACCGAATATCACAGGAGTATTGCATTTAGGACACGTTCTTACTGTAACGATAGAGGATGTTCTCGTTAAATGGTAAATACACTTTAGGTTAAGAATTTACAGTTAATTTATGTCACCTGTAACGATGTTGATGGTCCCCTGTTACATAATAAATGTCTGGTCAGGAATCGAATGCGGGGCGTTAAAACTTTGTGGGTTCCTGGGATGGATCACGCGGGTATTGCCACTCAAGTTGTGGTCGAAAAGCGGTTGTGGAAAGAGAGAAAGCAAACCAGACATGACCTAGGAAGAGAACTTTTTGAAAAAGAAGTTTGGAAATGGAAAGAGGAAAAAGCACCTGTGATAGGTAAGTTTCAAATTGAATCTGTCTCTTAATTTAAAATGCCTTAGTGGGAAACGCAATTTTAGATAACGATAAATGCCCTACAGTGTAGGGCAAAATAATTGTAGAAAACAAATGTTTTAATAAACATCCTACAGTAGTGGGAAAAAAGAAAATCTCAGAAAACAAATGACTGAACGTGGCTTATTTTAAAATTTAAAATGATCCTTTATGGCGGGAAAACAAATTTCAGAAAATAAATGATTAAATAATTTCGTAGCCAACTTGCGAATAATATATAAATCAAGTTCCGCTTTAAACATTAATATGCATTAAATAATTCGCACGTGGCTTCGTTTCCGTTCCGCTCTCAACTTTGAGAGGGTAGTTATCATCATCATCATCAACAACATCCTCTTTTCCACCTTTGCGCATCTCTTTCCTTTACGAGTAGAAATTTTACAAGCTATACAAGTGATAAGCTATATTTGCATATTTTCCTGTACACGCAACAGGATTAATGCGACTAGACGTTATCATTTATAGGCGTAGGGTTGGTACCATATAATATGTATATAAAACTCATTAAATATAGTATATCATTTGGGGATATTATCTACGATCATTTAAAATATACAACCCAGCGTTTTATAATTGTAATTTATTATTAATGTTATTTTATTCTATTTTCTGGCGGTTCCGCTTGCTGTTCAAAGCTAGATATGTATGTCGGTATATAATATGTAAATAGGGTGTTACGTGTTGATTGTATAGAGGGGTTTGTCTCTAAGGGGGTTACAACCCTAGTTTCTTGCATTGCGTTATTTTGACGTTTTCATGAAAACAAAATTTGCATAGGTCTTGTATTTTGTTGGATTTTAATGAATGTAGGATTTGTAAATGGAAAAATAAATATTGTATTTACATTTGTACAATATTTTGCAGAGCAACTTTGGTGCCCGGTAAGGGGCACCAAAATTAACCAATAGTTTCTCAATGCACGTTACGTGTTTTTCTACTTTTTATTTTCTGTCCAAGCAATTCAACTTGACATAAAAATCAAATGAATCAAACTAGAGATTAAAGATCAAAGAGGGTAAGCATTTTGAGCACTTTGACTTGGCCTTTCGTTCATAGGAGAATACGTTTCCGAAGCTACGAACGAGACTTTTTTAACGATAACCATATTTTTAGGGGGCAAACCTTTTTATTGGGCTAAAAGAGTATGTGCTTGTGACTTTTGACACGGTCATAGGTAAGGTTAAATACACCATGTAAGGGGGGTAAGTAGTCCACAATCTGAACTTCACTTTTGAATTGTGTCGAAATCTTTTGCCCCACGTTGGCTAGCAAAATATATGCGGAGATATTGGCTAATTAAAAATAATAAAATTATTTTTATTAAATTTCATCATATCTTTAAAATTACAAATAATTGCCGTTAGATTGTAGATGTCTTTTTATAATTAATTTGAGATTTAGAATGTTAGTGAACTTTGGAAATACTTTTCATCTTCCCTTTTTTATAAATTCTTATATGATTTTAAAATATTTTTTAATAGATTTAAATAATGCAATAGTTATATAAAAATGTTACGTGAGTCCTTAACTAACTCAAGATTACGTAAGATAAGTTGGGCGCCAATTAGTAACTTAATATAACTGAAATCAACTATTATGAAACACTCATCTCAGGGTGATGTGGATTCTCGTGGTTTAAAAAATAAAATACAAATTGGAATTGAAATGACTAATAAATTGAAATCTTAATAATAAAGTTTAATTATAATGTAAATGTATAAATCACTTCATTACACTTCACAAAGATTGTCTTTTCTTTAGCAGGTTCCAGTTACAAAAAGGAAATAACTTTCCTACCTTTTTTTAGAGAGTTGGTTCTTCCCTTTTACTATAGTCGTCACAGCTTTCTTCACCATATCTTTTCCCAAACCATTGGCAGCGTATGTCACTTTATACTGTTCCAATGCTGGTTTCCAATTCCGGTTTAATTGTCTTTGAATTTAACCATATGGACTTCCCATATGTCATCATCTACACACTTTCCACAAAGGAATAACAATCTTGATAATTCACTTTTGTTTTAATTCATAGCGGGTAATATTTCCCTTATTCGTAGAATATTTATTTTAACTGTTTGTTTAAAATAAAACACCAATTTATGGTTTTTACGAAGATTTATTCACTGGCTTTACTTCAGTAAGTAATTTTAAATTAATAATTGCAGGCGGTTCTTTAGAAACATATAAACACTTTTACAAATTTATAACGACTCTACACTTTCGCCGTTTATCATTAACTAACCAACCAACTTGACTGTCTATGCAAGACTAGCGTCGGTATTCACAATCGCTGATTAACTTTAACTGGATGTTAAATACCATGGATACAATTGTTTCAACAAATGTATCTATGGTAATTAACACCCAGTTAAAGTTAATCAGCGATTGTGAATACCGCCGTAAACTATTTACAATTTTACTATATTATTTTTCACGACTTTACTCTGTCGCCGTATTTCATGAAGTCCCCTAAAATTATTGTTTCCTAAGCTTAAATAATAATATTTATATCATCACATTACTCAATTCTACGTCACCTTACGACCTAATAAAATGACTACACTATTTACAATACATAACAGCAGATTAACATTGTTTGTAAAAGTGACACATATCTTTTATAGTTTATTACACAACACTTTATGCAATATTAATGATCTATTTATATTAACAAAAATCCTTAGAGAATCTCATTACCCGTCTGGATATTATTAAAATTAATCATAAAGGAATTACATAATAACAATAACTTCCGCACAACTGGATGTTACGTATTCTTAAGAACTTTTGCTGTTTTTCTTAGGAATACTTCAATTTTTTATTGTTCAAGTGTTAAAACTTTTTTTGTTCGGGTGCTACTTTTATGATGCTTTTAAAAGAACAACTAAAATTGTATATTGTCCAAGGCCATTCATATGAAAGCGCATCATAAGTAACGTTGTAATTTTTGTCCTATTGTTTTATTACTTGGGTAATTAATATTAATTGGTAGAGACTTAAAAACTGAATCATATAAAATTTAAGTAGACTGCGAGGTTATTTTTATCAGAACACTTTAATAGTATTTCCTCAGTTGTTGAAGTTAAAAGTTATTTTACTTATGATTTTTTATATAAAAAACCATTAGCTATTTGCTATTTGCCATTTGTTATTTACTAATTGCTAGTTGAATAGTTAAAAATAAATTATCACAACATGATTCAAGTTTGAGCTGATTTTTATTGATTTATTCATTGTACATAATTATAATTTAGTTAAAAAAATTATTTGAGGATGAGAGGTTGTCACTCGCAACTATCCACAAAAACAAATCCCTGAAAAAAAGTTATTGCTAATAGAATAATAATAATGTAAAATATTTTATCTACGACTACTAAAGAAAATTACACATTTTAGTAACCGTCTAGTAAACGTGAAACTGGCTCATTAGTCACAATCTGTAAACTGTACGGAAATGACTGTGGGAAATGATTTTCCATTTTCAGTGTTTTTCTAATTATTTGAAATATAGTAATTAGGAAATATATAAAGTTATAAATTTTAGATAAGGGTTAATTTATTTTTTTTAATTAATGTTTTACATTAAATTATATTTTGAATGCAAATTCATATAGAAAAAAATTATTACCCCGGCTAGGAATCGAACCTTGGACCTTTCGCTTTTGAGCGATATCTTTACCTCTGAGCTACTGAAGCGACTACCAGCATATAAAGTTATTATTACTATATAAAGGCATTATAAATTGTTATTGAACTAACGTAAAAATGATTAATTTTAACATTATTATGTAATTGTTAATATAATATTATTCATTATTATTGCTAAATTACAATAAAATATATGCGAGCTTTTTTGATTTGCTACGTGCACGTTCAGACACGATATATCCTTCTAATGGCTTTAATCCATTAATTTAGAATATTCCGTCTATTACACGGAAACCTAAAAATGTTTTGGCAATGTATTATTTCAAATTACATTCACATGAAGCATTAGGCATTCAATATATTTTTAAAATTGAGGTTATGATTTACTTAGCATTAATTAATTAATTAATGCTAATAAATAAATAAATAAATTAATTTATTAAGCAGCGGCGGAACAACACGACGTCCAAAATACATTTGAAAATGTTTTATGCTATCAAAAAAATGGAAGACACCAACAAAACTCCTGCTCTTAACTTATAATTGTTCAAATGTCAGTATTAGTTTTGCAGATAAATGATTATTACATTGAGTTACACACTTTCTTAATTTTTACAACACTTGTTTACTACAAAATGTGAGCATTGTCCACTCTTGACAATCCAGCACATCTTAAATCATATTCTAGGTTAAATATTTTTCCTAGCCTTTAGATGTTTTATTAAGTTTTTGTGGTCGTAGATAAAGTATAGTGTGTAACACGTGCAAAACCGCCAATTTCACACTCGTAGCACATCTCTGCACTTGTAACACAATGTACTATTAACATCTTACTGACAATGCAATTAAATGATTGTAGGATTAAAATAACCCAAACTAGCCTTCACATTTAGCATATTAATAACGCTTACCAGAGAAGCATTTCTTTTAATAATATAAAAATTAATGCATTTGCATAGTTAGTATTTTACAATAATAATGATGGGGTTTAATTCCCTAAGCCAGGCTGGGTTGTAATGGGAATTTGCATAACAGTAAGACAATAAAAAGCAGTTTAAAAATGGGATTTATAGGGGTAGGTAAGGTAAATAAAAAGAAGGATGGATATTTTGTTCTGAAAAGAGTAGCATGTAATTTTTCAAAATCTGTAAAATTTAATGATATACAAAGAAAATAAATGTTTATAAATGGTAAACTAGTGTTTTAAAAGTTCTGCATTATTTTTAAATAAAATTTAATAGAAAATAAGTAGAGAAAATTGTTTAAAATAATAACTCATCTGAAGAAGAGAGATGATCCATTCCGATGTTCTGCAACGAGGTGGTGCGAGAGACCTTCATGAATCAAGCAGGTGGTCCCGAAAGTCCGACTGAAAAATAAAAGCAAATAACTTGAACTTTATCTGAAACATAAAAAGTGAAAGGTAAAATAAATAGGGACACTTTCCCTTAATAGTTTTAGCAGCAGTTGGTGCATGGAATTTATCGCAGAATTCCACAAATACCATACCAGAACGGTTCATGTAAAGCCCAGAGTTCTATGAAGCAGGCTGTGCAGCAGGAAAACATAATTAGTACAAGACAACAGGTTTATGCATAATCGAAGTGTGTAAACACCAGCAGAGCAGAGCACATGTTTTAATTGAGTTCTTAAAAAAGGTAATCCATTGTAAAGTAGCAAGTGAAGACATCACATCTTCTAAAATAATTAAAGTGAGTAATATCTAAATATTCTTTCATTAAATCAAAATTTGTTTGAATCGTATAAGGCTCTGATGCACAATTTTGGGGTTATATTAGCAAATGTCAAAGGTTGACAATTCATCATAATTATTTCCCATTAAGTCAAAGTATCATTATGTCAATAAAAAAATTTTACCACACCAACTCAAACTTGTGCTTGATGAATGGAGGTAACTGTAGAATGTGTCGCGCGAAGGACTAAAAAAGTTTGTAACGTACTTTGATTTTGACGTTCATTTACTTACTTTTACCATTTTTTTACCGAATTAAAGAAGTGGAAATCCAGACAATGGCTTGATTATCGGAGTTTTTAGTGTTTCCATGGTCAAAAACAGCTATGAAATAAACAGACAAACTGGTAAAGGACTGAAATGCATAATAGTTATCTTTTGTGAACATTTAACAATATTTTAGAATATAAGAAACAGTTCATTTGGAAGGGCGAGTACAATCTCTTGTACTACAGCTGAATAGAGACAGCTAATTGCAATATGAGAGACAATATCGTGTCTGTGAGCACATGTAAGCATTTGTACCTTTGTGCCTGCACCTCATCCTTATGATAATGCTTGTCACTCAGTCTTGAGTGCTTTAAAAGGATTTTTTATCCACAATTGCATATCAAATGTGTCTCGCTACGTGTAAACTATGGAATGGCGATTCATAACATCTAAGGAACCCTAATAAAATCTTCTTAGCATGTTTAATATCTACATTATCTTTTAGTTCCAACAGGAACTATCACCAAAAATCTACTATCAGTCACCATCAGTCTACATTATCTAACAATCTACAATACGATCTACAAATCTACATTAGTCAATATGATCGACATTTCTTCAACGATATTTCTTAAGACATGACAGTATTATCTTAGTATGGCGCTTGATAGATCTGCTCAAATAATACTTAAACGCAGTCGACCATATAACATTGATATATTCAGTCTAGAAGTTTAATTGAATAGTGCCTACCTTATTACTTAATATGTCTAGCTTTAGTCGAGCTTGGTCTCATGTGATTTAAGGTTATCTCTTCGATCGTTCAATTATGGGTAAACGCTCATCGCGCCGTTTAGATTTGCTACATGTTTGCCACATAACGAAAGCCACATGTTCGAGTTACAATTTCCTGTACACCTCCACCTATTGGACATATTTCTGATGTCATATAGTTTAATATTTAATTACAGTTTTAACAGCAGAGAAATAGTGCACTACTTAGAAAGTTGGGGGCAACTTCCACTGGCTCAGTAAGACGTTCTTAGTAATCTAGATCAACCTGATGTCTATGATACTGCTCAGCGTATCAAACTCAAGCTTAACTGTAACTAGTCTGCTTTCTTCAGCATAATCCGAATAGTGATCCATCTTTATTGCATTATTGTTGCTTTTTCCATATCATGGGCGACGAGCTGAGCCGAGTAAAAAAATCCATTATGTTTCCACCACTGTTTTTAACATTTTCTATTGATTGACCGATCTGCATGCGTTTTTGCAGTTGTTTTAGGTTTTGGTTTAGAATAAAATTGCGTCATCAAACACAAAATTGAACACTGCTGATCGAGGACGCTAGGCGGAAAAGATTTTAATATCTCATCAAATTTTCGACATTTGTGTAGGATATTCTTTTGGAAATACGAGGGTCATTTTTTAAGTAAGAACCGTTTTATAATGGAGTAAAAGAAACTTTATTTAATAACATAAATTATATCAAAAACTAAAATATGAACATTTTTTCACTTTTCAACATAGTCACCATCAACGTTCAAGCATTTGTCAAGCCGTGGCATCAGCTTTTGGATCCCTTCATCAAAGAACTCTGCCGCCTGACTATTAAACCAGTTCGTAACTGTTTCTTTAAGCATGTCATCATTGTCCAAACGCTTCCCACCGAGAAATTCCTTAAGTTTTGGAAAGAGATGAAAGTCTGATGGTGCCAAGTCTGGGCTGTAAGGCGGATGATCCAGTACTTCCCAGTGAAAATTGTCCAGTTGCGTTTTTGTTCTTGCTGCAACGTGAGGCCGAGCGTTGTCGTGAAGCAGAACGACGCCGCTAGACAGTAGTCCCCGCCGGCGATTTTGAACAGCGCGCCTAAGCTTTAACAGTATTTCACAATACTTCTCGGCATTTATTGTCATTACTCTTGGCAAAAAGTCTATCAGCAGAATGCCTTTCCGGTCCCAAAATACCGTGGTCATGATTTTTCGTGTTGAAGGTTCTTGTTTGAACTTCCGTGGGCGTGACGGGGAGTTTGAATGATGCCATTCACTGGATTGACGTTTTGTCTCTGGAGTGTAGTACGCAATCCACGTTTCATCTCCAGTCACAACTGACTCAAAAATTGTCACCATCCTTGTGGTAGCGCTCCAAAAAGGACAAAGAATGTGCTATTCGCTTTTGTTTGTGTTCTTCTGTCAACATTTTTGGCACCCATCTCTCACACATTTTTTTGTAGTGAAGTTTGTCACTAACAATGTGATAAATTACCGACCTTGAAACTTGAGGGAATTTGTGATGAAGCGCCAATTGTCAATTGTGAAGCGCCTGTTTCGGCGGATTTCCTCATCAACGTTTTGTGTCAATTCTTCATTCATGACAGTTGGCCTTCCAGATCGTTCTTCATCATGAACATTTGTCCTCCCTTCATTGAAACGCCTACACCATTTACGCACATTACCATCATTCATTACACCTTCACCATAAACTTCAACAAGCTGCCGGTGAATTTCAGCAGGACGAACGTTTTTTGCATTCAAAAACCGAATAACGGCACGCACTTCACAATCGGCGGGATTACTGATAGACATGGCGACAAACTACGCAGTATAACCACACAACCAGCACTGGCAGAGACGTGAAACGTAATGGCGGTGTAGTGGAGGACCGGCCAAGAGTTGCTGACCTTGAACTGGCGTCACTGGCGGACTGAATGCGCAGACACGATGCAAAATCAGTTCTTACTTAAAAAGTGATCCTCGTAATTAAAACTGATTAGTAAAAAGTTTCACAAATTTAGTTTAATCTACCTTGTCGACTGTTTCGACAGCTAAACTAGCGAATAAATAACACTTATTAATACGTTAAAGGATATCTTCTATCTATATATTTAAAACACAAGACTTATTTTTGTTCCAGTTCGTTTGGGAGTTCCACCGGGCCGATCTAAGCGATTTTTTTTTAATTGAAGCTTTCGCTGCGTATATCAGTCAACAGGTCAACACTATTTAATTTTTATATATTTTTAATGTTTATATTTTTTATTTAAACAAATATAAAATGTTTAATTTGAGACGGGCGAATCGGACATTTACTTGGGGCGCCCTTTCACTATGGGCGAGGAGGGGAGAGAGGAGTGCTAGGCTTAGAATTTTCAATTGGTTATGTTTGGTTGCGTTTATTTAAATAATCACTCACGAAAATCCGAAGGATTGTAATCACACATCGAATGTTGTATATAGGGAAGTCCTTTAATGCTTTTGACCGTCATGTCTTGATGAGGTTTCCTTAGTTATTTATTAAATCCCGTGCTTTATAGTTTGATGTAACAATTTGAGCACGGGCTTTCGCTTGTGGTTTTATATTTGTCTATGAACAATCTTAATCAATTTAATCTTAAGCCAAGAAGTGATTTTCAGAAATATTTTATAGAAGGCGCCAGTTATCCCATGCAGCTCAGATATCGAGCTCCCAAATTAAACAGGGTAGTCCTTTCGGCAATAAAAGAAACAAGAAAATAGTTTATGTAATTAGCATAGAACAATTACATCTATGTAGATTAAATCTTCTAAATCAAGGTAAATATTAATTATTAATTATTAATGTTTTACATTAAATCATTTAGGTCAGCCCTTTAACCAAGTGAGACAACAGGGCAACCTACAGATAAGTGACAATTTTTTTATACGAACTTTTATTCATTTTTCAATTATTTTTCAATTATCATTCTTCAACTATTTTTCACTTGGTTAGAGCACCAACTTGGAAAGTCGGAGACCTGGGTTCGAGTCCCAGTTAGGGTAAAAAATTTTCTACACTAATTTGCATTTATAATATGATTTAATGTAAAACATGAATTAATATTTACCTTAAATTTAAAAAATGAATTTCCTTATAGGATTGTTTAGAATCTAGCTAGCTTTGATAGTTGATGTGTTGATGAGGAATTGCCAATCCATTGGAGTTGATGAAGCGATTGCATCTAGTATAATTTGTATGTTTACAATTATTTAGTTCGTATAGAAAAATTCATGGTCATTCGGCTGTAGGTTGTACTGGTAGCTCACTTACTTATAGCGCCGACCTGGGCTCGATCCCTAGTCAGGGTGCAAATTTTTCTATACGGATTTGCATTTATAATACGATTTGATTAAATCTTCTGTTTGTTACTGTTAATACCTTAATCTACTTAAAATGTTTTTAAAATTGTTTCTACAAGTTTAAAAACTCATTCGCAACCTCGCTTTTTATATCTTAAGCCCTTTAAAATAAATCAACGTTTTTATTGTCTGTAAACGAAATTGTTTTCAGAGCAACAATTACGCCGACTGGGGGCATCTTTAAATTGGTCCAAAAAAATGTTCACAATGGATCCTGTTCAATCTCAAGCCGTCACGGAGGCGTTCATCAAATTATACGAGTGCGGTCTGATATATCGTTCGGATTATCTTGTGAATTGGTCCTGCGTTCTACAGTCGGCCATTTCGGACATTGAAGTCCAGCATGTACAAATAACTCGGCCAACGGATCTTCCTATACCTGGATACAAGAAAAAAGTCGAGTTCGGCGTGCTAACAAAATTTGCATATAAAGTCTTGGACTCTGGTAATGTATATTTTCCGACTCTTATTAGTTTTCGTTTTGTTATTCTTTGCTTTTTTTAATGGCGTTATTTTAAGGATTGTATGAAAGGATAGAAATACGCTGAAAACAGAAAAGAGCTGATACTAGATAACGTTTCTTGTCTTTTAGATTTATTGTCGACGCTACTAACATTTACTTTAACCCTTGTCAAGTTACGAGTGCACCTTTTCACCTAAACGAAATTGCGTTTTAAATTAAAACATTTACCTTATCATTTTTTGTCTTAATTTAATGTCAGGATTTTATTGCATGCTTAGAATTAAATCAAAAGTTAGAATTCTAAATTGCCACTCATTAAAGAAACATGGAATGAGATCTCTTCTGGGGATTCCCCTAAAGCAATAAAAACTCACACCTTTACTTTTTATAAATGTATTGAATTTTGTAAAGATATCCTTTACAGTATTATAAGGGTGGCTTTTTATTTTCAGATGAAGAGGTAGTGGTCGCGACAACTCGACCTGAAACTATGCTGGGTGATGTTGCAGTTGCAGTTAATCCAAGAGATAACCGCTATTCATCTTTCATCGGGAGAAATTTATGGCATCCTTTTAGAAGAGAAACTATTCCTGTTATCAGCGACAATTTTGTTGATCCTGAATTTGGAACGGGTAAGTTTATCCTGGTTTCAACATTTGAAAACTTTTAACGTTTGGTAGGTATGTAGTATAATATTTTATTTCCGTCAGAAGACTGGAGAAGCTACATTGATTCCGTTAATATCTATTATCAATCATCACCGATATTGTAAAATAATGTCAATCATATTATTATGTCATTGTATTGACTACAAACTAATACATCAGTAGGAAAGTCAGGTAAACATTACGATAGCCGTGGCAGGTTTTAGACGTATCCTAAATACATGTATTACAAACAAAGTAAAAATAAAGTCACCGAAATACGCCCTAAGATGATAGCCGATGAGCTCCTAAAGGAACTGAATTCCCTTAGAGCAAAGCCTCTTTTATATAGGGTTTTAATTGCAGAATCGGCAGTTTACAAGTAGCAAAGGCGCTGGGGAAATTGTACTGTGGGCGATTTTGTTGCGCGTGGTAAGGTCACACGTGTTGTAAGTAGTTATCTCTTTAGCAGGCAGGATGCAGGTGTTCACAGCAGATATGTTACACTATTTTTAGCAGTTGACTTGCTTTCCATACATCATGTCTGCAACTTTGATGAATATTTACACTTGTTGCAAACACATGCAGATGTTCTGTGGCAGTATGTACATATTTTGTTTTGCCTGTAAGGCTGATTCATAAGTTGGTAAGGTAGGCTGTTTGCCTAAAATCTACTCTAACTCCAAAACTTTACTTATGGATTTACGTTACTTTTTTATGGGTGGACAAAGCACTAAATAATGAATTGGTGGAACGGTATACAGGGGTGGAAGTGGATACGGAAAGGTCAGAAAAGGAACAGATAGGACATAACGAACGCAAGGTAAAACAGAAAATGGCAAATGTAACAAATGTGATCCTAGAGGGCGTTTTACCACGCACAAGAATAACCAGTAGATGTACTCTTGTTAATATGTTAGGGATCAGTAGTTGCAGTATAGCATTCGCAGTGAACACATCGATTACTACAGAGCCGTATTACTTTAGTTTTGCGTTGTTTAGTGGCCTTGTGATAACCGAGTTTTGTGTAGCTAAAGACTGTGTAAATAATCCGGGAAATATTTCCTTTAGTTTTTTCAGATTTCCTTTGAATAGTCGTCAGTAAGTGTTATTTTTCGTATATATCTTTTAATAAATGTGATGTATTTAAGAATTCACTTTTGTAAATACCAATTTCTTAAAATTAAAAAGATTACCAAACTTCTAATGAATTAGAAAAAAATTATCAGATATGTATGGGATTATTTAATAAAAATTTTTTTATTACATTCATGCGAAACGGGCAAAGCATAACTCTACGTCTTGTTGCAATCGCAGATGTCTACGGACATTTCGTAGAAGAAATCTAGACAGACACTTATCAGAAGCCAAAAAGCTTGAACCCTGAAACATTGCCATCTTAAAATAAGAAACTTGAGTACCTTGAATGTTCTAATCATTTTTTAAGTCTTTCAATATCTGAAAATTACAATGTTTCATGTCTCCATACTCTACAGTTTTGAAGCAGAGAAATTTAGCAACTGAAAACCTAAATATTTCAAAATGTAGACGTGTAGTGTATGTTATGATACATTAAAACCATGAAACTTGTGAAACTTCTAATCTAAATCTAAAACTTCTGGGTCTCTGAAACTCCGATGTGAAGTGACGAAGATTGTGATCTTTACTTTTGAAGTTTGAGAATTCTGAGCTTTTGGACTTGAATACCTTGCAGACATTCCACCGCTAACCGTGCTAAGGTTAAGATTAGACTAGAAAGCACATATAGGGCAGTTTTATTTAGTTAGGCCCTTCCAGAAGAACTAAATGAAGACTTTATTTTATGTTTTGAAGTATAATAATAATATAAGATCTCTCTGCTAATACGGATACTAGATACTACAGGGTGATATACGTGTAATGCTTGATAGAGGTGCCATATCGTTGCGACTGCTGAAAATCCTTCATATTACGCCTTGCAATTGTAAGGGATAAAACTTTTATTTCTCAGAGAATTTTGGATTTTTCTGGATTATATTACTTTATATTATTTTGATTGCTCTATTTTGTGACTTATATATCTTTTTTCTATCTAATGATACCATTTTATAATATTCTGCAAGGGTTGCAAATAGTTAGCTTTGTACCAAAAGTCACAAGTGGTAACGTAGAAACTTGAATTTAGTCAATCAAAACGAGTTTAGATTATCCGAGCAACAGAAATCATTAGTTAGAGAGAAAAGTTTAGGATCACTGGGACTTTAAATTCCTTAAACTTGTATCCGTAAATTGCTTTTTCTATAACTTACGAAACAAATGCTGGAGGGACAGCTAAATAATAATTTCTAAATTAAACAAAAACAATTCCTTGGTTAATTCTCAGAGAAAGCTAAGACATGATGATGACCGTCAGGCCAAACTATGTATCTTTTGTATTTTAGAACTTCCCAGAAATCAACATCTTAGTTATTTTAAACAATCAAACGCTATTGGAAGATTCTTGCCGCTAAGTATAAATTTAAATAGTAGGCCCAGCTTTTAAATCAATACTTCATCATGATTGTTAATGACTTTGTGTTAAAATAATTTTAAGCAATTAACTATGTTTAAAAATTGCATTCTTTGTCTGCAATTTATATCACTTAATAAACTCAGAGTTTTTTTCTAAATTTTCCTAATATTTTTGTCGTAAATTAGTATAATCACAAACCTAAACTCATGAATTCCATAACAAAATTTGAAATAACAAAACGGACGATTATGTCTTTTACTCTTTGTGACATATTCTTACGTATAAACTAAAACAAAAACAATAGCAAATGAAAAATATTTCTCGAAAATAACTAGACATTACATCTGCACAAAACTTAAAAATTCTAATCCTAAAATAACATTTCATCAAGGCCATTAACCAGAAAACAATCCATTAAGCACCAAACCTGAAACACAATTATTTGCACAAACAATAAACATTAATAGTAAATGCTATGTTATAGCATTTATGCATGCCATGTTAAAATTGATATGCGTCACTGAATGTTTGTAGAAGAAATGTAGACCTGTCCATCGCCTTTCTTAGCTATTGAATATCATCTTAAGAGAGATCTTTTGATTAATATTGTCACGTAGGGTTTTTGTGACTGAGGGACGTAGTCAGAGGTAGAGTTAGACAGTAAACACAGGTCATAAAAACATCTAAGTACTTACTAAACAATAAAATAGTAGGATACAATGAGTACATTGGATTACAAATAAGTATAAGGACAGACAAGTCCTCCTAAATCTAAGAATAACAAACATGGGGGCGATCGGGACCACCCTGTACTAGCACTAGGTCTACAAACTAAGCGCTAGGAAACCCGTATTCTGGGTTCCTAGAATACTACAACTAAGCATAGGGAGCCTGGCACAACCCCCTAATAACTAAGCAGAACTAAGCAGTAAGGGGTTCGGTAATCAATGCCCCTGTGTATCAAATTCCGAACCTTTACAATACATAATAAAAAGGTTGTTTACCCGCTTGCTTCTGGATGTGGCTTCTTCGAGTCATGGCACTGATTGAATTCTAAGCCAGGGCATGCGGGTTTATATACTGTCCAATGCGGAAGAAATCAGCATAGTAATGGGAATCTGTAGGTTGGTGTTCCGGGATCGGTGGGTAGTTTGCACGCGAGTTGGCGTGCTTAGCACGGAGCTGTGGTTGACGTGGGCTAATCGGAAGTGTGTTGATTCTTCGAATCAACGCAGCTGGCTGTGAGTCGTAGGCGACGTGGCCGCGGATGCTTGAATAGTGTTGCCGTGGGTCGAGCGGAAGTTCGTTGAAAGGATGCGCAGCTGCTCGACTAGTGTAGGCCGCCGTCGCAGATATGCGCTTAACCTTGGCAACTTTTGCGCTGAAGGAAATGCAACGTATGAATTATTTAATTGCAAATAATCCCGTTTGTGACAATATTATGCTGCCTATGTGATAAATAGGGCAGACATGGCGTGTGATTAAATAATTTTGTTAATTGGTTTTAATTAATCGGTACTAAGTACTAACATAGTAGAGACAAATTGTCAAGTTCTTAAAACCAACTAGGTTGGGTTGTTTATTCCCTTCGTTAATCTAACTCCATATAAAAATGAAATCAGCGGCAGATTATCTTAACGTCTACTTTTTCGAAAAGGGTTAAACACTAAACCCACGGTGCGGCACGAAAACGGTAAAAACTTATTTAACGGATTAAACACTAACGGAAGTTTCTAACAAAACGCTAAACTTATTCACTGTTAGCTACCCTGGGTAAAATCCCGAGTACGCATCAAGCGCACCAGTGTCAGTCACTTGACGTGACTGGATTAGAACTAACCTTCTCTGAACGCGTAATTCTACATCTCCTATTTGAATTTAAGAAGGCTTGTTGATTTAAACTGATTGCACAACATCCATAACATCACTACTAATGAATAATTTAGACAAAATTTATTTCTTATATTTTACAAAAGGTACAAAAAGCAATTAAACGCAAAACTCCAAGCAATATTTATCAGAATTTAACTTATAGGCGGTAAAAATGTTTGGCTAAACAAGAATTATGATCTTGAAAGCAATTCAATTTGTCCTTCTATAACTTTAGACATTCAAAAGAACTTGATGTTGTATACTGAATTATTTATTCAAAATAAAATCATAAACTAGATTGTTTCTGTTGTATCCAATTTTATTGTGTACAAGCTAACATCTTGTTCACTTTTTAAATGACTTAAGCAAGAGTTTAAAGAGTACGCGACTAAAGCAAGACAGTAACCTGTGGGCAATAGATTTTGTTTGTCCAAGTGTTAACTTGGTTTTGGCATGGTCCTACTAATTTTGCATTAAATGTATTTTTAGCTATGAAAATAATTAGTGACATTCCTTTAATCAAAATCAGTGTACTCACATTTTGAAAAGCATAGCCTACTGCTCTTCTAGTTAGTGCTAGTGCTTTCTAGCTAGTTCTAATGATAGACTTTAAGTATATAAAATGATAGATTTAGAATCATGAGAAAAAGGGCTGTTCTGAAATGCAAGAATATATAGGGTGTTCAATTTAAAAAAAATTATATACCGTATCGCCTGCTATGATGATATATATATGAATATATCCAAAAAAACTACATTTAACCAAATAAACGACTACTTCAGTGAAAAATCTGGATGTAAAGTCTCTTGATTCTCTTCTTAAAAGATTATCATCGGAAAGTGAATAAATAAAGAGAATAAGAATCCTTTTTAACTTGAGCAGTTTATAATTCTTGTTACCTCGTTTTTTTATTCATAAAAATCGAGCAGTAAAATAATCTAACACCCTTTTGATCGAGACATTTAAAGTAAATAATAGCATTACGTTTTCTGAATACCCAACGATCAATGCAGAATAATGAATAAAAGGAAAGAAAGAGAAAGAGAGGGAGAGTACGATAGCTGCGAACCGTTTTAAAGTTTTGAAAGATCTTTTGTGAATTTTTTTCTATGTGCACTCCTTTTTTTTGCACGTGCAGAAACTTTAAGCTCGGTGTGATTGAGGTAAATGGAATGATTTCACTCAACTGGAACAATGCTGCCCCACATTTATTATTCAGCACCACTGAGTTCCATTCCTTCTTTTGTGCTATTTACTAGGCAGGTAGTCTTTTGTTTTCTTTTCTTTGACTTGGCCTTTAATTCCGAACCCCGACTATCCAACGAAATATTTCTTATGGCGGGAAGGGAGGAGAGAGTAGATAACGAATAAAGAAAAGAGTACTTGTAACACAATTGGAAAAACAAAAGAAAGTATCTTACTTATCGAATGCAATTGTTTTAATTATAATGTGGCAGCGATTGTTTCCTACTTTCCGGTGGTGAAACGTTATCATGTTTCTCCCTCTTGAAAAATTCATTTTCCAAGAGGGGAAAAACCTTTTCGGCTTATTTCATGCCTAGATTGCTTTTCTGATTTTAACTACAGGAAATTAATTACAATTATGAAAGCACGTTTTACTTCGGCGCCAGAAAAGGAAATTAAACAATTATAAAATGACAAATTTAAAAATTAAATTTTTAAAGGAGACCTATACATGTTTTTCTTCAATTAACCAAACAATAAGTCTTAATTTGTCTTTTCTGTCATTCAGGTGCAGTGAAGATAACTCCAGCACATAATCAAATCGATTTCGAAGTTGGAAAGCGCCACGGTCTAAACGTCCTACAAATAATCGATGAGAAAGGCAATCTAAACGATGCCGCCGGAGAATTCTCTGGGGTACCAAGATTTGACGCTAGAAATATTATCTTGGACGAACTAGAGAGATTAAAGTTATTGCGGGGACGACAGGATCATGAAATGATTGTGCCAATTTGTAGCAGATCCAGGGACGTTATCGAATTTCTCGTCAAACCTCAATGGTTCGTCAAATGTCAAGATATGGCCCAAAGAGCACTCGGAGACGTCAAACAGGGTAGATTAACAATAGATCCACCACATTTTGAAAAAGCCTGGTTCAATTGGCTCGAAAATATAAGGTAACTTCAAAAAATTGCTATAAAAGACAAAAAAAAAAAAACACTTTCGGTATTTGAAATTCTCTCGAAGTCAAACTATGTAGGGTCCAACCAACCAAACGAATCGAAATTTCCAATCAAGTAATCCTCGCACGTGCCTAAAACATCAAAGCGCTGAAGCTTTAATTGTGTGTCTTAGAGATTGGTGCGTGTCAAGGCAACTTTGGTGGGGTCATCGTGTTCCGGTCTATTCGTGTAGCGTCCAGGATGACGTTGACCGGAAGTGTTGGGTGGCTGCTGAAAATTCGGAAGTAGCTCGCACTAAAGCTGCTTTACAACTTTCCACAGTCCGGAATAATGTAATCGCGGAGCAGGATGAAGATGTCCTCGACACGTGGTTTTCCTCCGCCCTTTTTCCTTTTTCAGCCCTTGGTTGGCCGCAACAGGTTTGTATTAAATTTATTGGATCGAATTTGCTCTTTCTTGCCATTTTATTCTTGTTGAGATTAATCAGGACTTTATAGTTGATTTATTTTTTGCTTATAACTTGTGCTCCATTTTAGTTAAAAATAAATGCGGTTACTTATAGACACCATTGGTATCTTCTAACTTGCAAATATATTAATATAATACCAATTAGATGTAAAAATGTATCATTTTGCATTGACATTTTGAATAATTTGGTGAAATAAGAGTAAATATTGACCAATAAAAATATTTCAATATGAATTTAAATTGAAATCTGACTCGATACATATATTAAAAAAGTTTATGATTATTTAAACAATTTAATAGTTGATTAACACTGAAATATTTGCAGAAGAATTTTGTATATTTAAATGATTATGTTGATTCTGATCCAAATAGATTGGGATCTAAATTTAAATTTAAACGTTTCCTTACAATTAATAGGTTAGCAGTAAAAATAATGCAGGGAGGTTAGTCACACTGGTGACTCAAGAAAGGCGTTCTGCACTATTGTCTGTCTCATGTGTGGTACATTGTATTTGCACTACTGTTCTGTTTATGATTAAAAATAGGGTAGAAACACCGGTTTTGGCCATTGACCTAGTTTTGGCCACTTCTGTGTTTAAACGGTTTTAATAAGAATCCTGATTTAAATATATGTAAACTTGATATTCCCGCTAAATTTTGAAATTTGGATCAATTTTAGTAGACAATTTTGCCGCTAGTTGCATGACAATGGCCGCCAAATACGTTGGGTGAGAAGTGCTCGTGCAAGTTTTTAAACTTATCTTAACAATTTGCTTAAGGATAGAGGTAAGTTGAAACGTTTACTCTACGGTTCAAAGAGCTAACAGTGTTAATGTAAATTTTACAGTAGATTGATTAAGGATTCCTTCTTCGTTTAATACAATAATTTTAATGATATACTTAAGTTTTTCATTAAAATAGCGGGTGGCCAAAACTGGAACCAGCATTCCTCAACAACTTTAGTTTTGGCCATCAGGATGGCCAGAACTCATTTACACTTATTCAGTTTTGGCCACCCACTGCAGATTTAATATCTGAATACCCATCTAGGTATTCAAAGTGCTTACAGACAGGTTAAGTACCTACCTAAGTTTTTTATCTTTCAGGATTCATAGGGCAATAATGGCAAAAGTAAAGAAAAGTGGTGCGGCTGCGGGTTTGAAAAAAAAATCACCTTATAGAAAATTATTTTGCTACAACGCAGAACAACTAAAAAACGCATTGGAGGCTATTAAGAATGGCATTCCGGTGGCTACAGCCTCAAAATCATTCAATGTACCACGTACTACGTTAAGACATAAAATGGCAGGTGAAGCTCCAGTGGGTACAGGTAAAATGGGACCTGAAGCTATATTAGGCAAAGACATAGAAGCAGATCTGTGCACGTGGATACTAACATGTTGCAGAATGGGATTTCCGGTTAATAAAGATGATTTGACATACTCAGTGAAAAAAATTGTGGAAGAAAAGGGTATTGACACACCATTCAAGAATTGTACTCCTGGAAAGACTTGGTTCAAATCCTTCATGGCTCGGCATCCTGAAATTTCACTCAAACAGTCTGAATACATAAATAAGGCCAGAGCGCAAATTACTGAAGAAAAAATTCGCAAATGGTTCCAGGAAACATTAGATCTTCTTGGAAACGACGCAGAAGTTTTGCAAGATCCATCACGGGTTTGGAATATGGACGAGACTTCCGTTTATTTGAATCCTGCTAAAAATTTAGTTCTTGCAGAAAAGGGTAAACATGTTTATGGAACTTCGTCTAATTCTGATAAAGAAAACGTGACTACTTTAGTTAGTGTAAACGCTTTGGGAGAAATGGCACCACCTCTTACCATTTATAAATTCGATCGTTTACCTCTAGCTTATGTAAAAGCAGCACCACCTGGATGGGGCATTGGAAAGTCAGAGAATGGTTGGATGACGGCAAAAAATTTTTATGAGTATTTTGCAAACGTATTCCACCCGTTTTTAATTGAAAAGAAATTCAAATTTCCCGTATTAGTCTTTTTGGACGGACATACTTCTCATTTAAGTATACAACTCAGTCAGTTTTGCCGAGAAAATGGAATTATAATTGCTTGCCTCATGCCCAATACGACTCACATATTGCAACCGTTGGACGTGGCTGTCTTTTTTCCTTTAAAGAGTCAGTGGCGGAAAGCCCTTAAAAAATGGAGATTTGAACATAATGGCCAAGAGATTAAAAAGCATGATGTACCAGCACTGCTCAATCAAATTTTTACTAATCATACATTTACCAGTAGCATTGGCAACGGCTTTAGAAAGTGCGGCTTACATCCTTTTAACCCCAATTTTGTAGACTACTCACGATGCACGCTAAAACTGAATGATGCAACAAACCCTGTTAACAACGAAAACCATATTGTTAAAAATGTTGAGATCAAGGTCGATTATCTTCAATACCTTGAGTCAAAAATGAACCAAGATGAATTATCAGTTTTTAAACAATGCAAAGCTGAGAACAGACGACCCGAAAATCCGAAGTCAGAATCCTTATTTGAAGTCTGGATCAAATTCAAACAAGATAGCGAAGGACACAGCACCCAAAAAAACGAGGATCTTTTTATACAAAATGTTTATGAGTACATGGAGCCACTTGATATTATAGAGTTTCCCTTCCCAGAATTCGAAGAAGTCATGGATGTGGATGAAGGTCATAACACTGATGTAAATAGTAATGCCATAGACGACAGTGCAATAATAGAATGTGACCAACATGATGTAAAATCAAACGAATCTGATGTGCTCAACGAGGCTGTGATAAAAGAAAGTGTCCTTATTACTAATAATGAAGAAATAAATAGCAAAAAAACTGATTGTGAGACACTTATGGATTTAGAAAAACCAAGTTTTTCCAATAATATAGCGATAGAAAAAGAAACGACTGTGATAAATTTGGGATTAGAAAGGACCAATCTTATTAGTACTAATGAAAAAGTAGAAAAAGAGAAGACTACTATAAATTCAAATTTAGAGAGACATAAGACTGAAGGCGAAGAAATGAACGGACAAATGATAATTTTGGAAGAAGAGAAACCAAGAGTAAACGTCAACTATGAAACCAGAGTAGAAAACGACAGCATGAAAGAAAACAGAACGATAAACATAATAAGCGATGTTATAATAAAAACCGGAATTCCAACCAATGAAACAGAAAAAAAGGATAGAAAAGTACTGGGAGATATATTGGTATTTCCTTCAACATCAGCCACTACGACCAAAGGGAAAACGAAAAATAATACAACAATGCCTAGTGTGCTAACTTCTAATGAGTGGTTAAGAATTGCAGAAGAAAAAGAAAGGGAAAAGGCTAATCTTTTATTGCAGAAAGATGAAAGAAAGAAAAAGAGAGCAGAAATATCACAGCTAAAAAAAAATAAGAAGATAAAGAAAAATAAGGTGGTAGAACCAGCAGAAGAAACAGACAGTCGTAAAAAAACGGAAAAGGAACAGAACAAGTCCAGTGAGGTGGTAGAAGAATCGTTCCCTACAAGAAAACTCGTAGACCTCTTAACCCCTGAAGTTTTCGTTATAGTCGTTTATCAAAATAAACATTATCCAGGTCAGGTCAAAGAAATCGACAACAATAATGGTTACTTAATCTCAACCATGGAAAAAAGTGGACAAGGATGGAAATGGCCTGACAAACTAGACGAAGTAATTTATGATCTTGAAGAAATAAAAGAAATCATAGAGCCTCCAACAAGAAAGAATAGCCGAGGGGTATATACTGTGCCCGAGATGGTAAAATACAACGACTTTACTTTTGACTGAAATAAGTTATATGTACCTAGGTATCTACTTTTTTTGAGTATTTATATTTTCTGTTACCTGTTCGAAAAAATAAATAGTTTATTTGGTTTCATTATAAAAATATTTTGTATTATTTTTATTTCGCCTACATAAGACTTCAATGCTTGTGGCCAAAACTAAATTTTTTTGTGGCCAGTACTGGCGATTGCATGGCCAAAACTGAAGAAAACGACATGAATCACTTTCAAATGTTTTCCTTTATACAAATGGTTATTTATCTTTTTCTAATTTGTAAGAAATAAGAGAGAACACTATAGTACATAAGAAAAAAGTAACACTCACAACAAATTTTTAATATTGGATGCTAGTTCTGGCCAGTAAAGTATCACAATCTCTTAAGGTGGCCAAAACCGGGGTTCTTGCCCTAATTATGATAAAAAAGTGCATCTGGTTCCAAAATCCATCTAAATTTAAATAAATTGAGGTCACTGACGTTACCCAAAGACTTACCCAAAGGCTAATAATACTAGTTGGCGCCGAATCTATAGAGGTTAAGTGATATTTCCAAGAAAATAAATTGTTTACAACAATACAAAATATATACAATAGTTAAAAATGATAAAAACTTACTCGCAGCATGAATTTCTACAAATTAACTTAATTTGGGATCCCATTCTAAATACATTTTCAATTAAATTTCTTATCTAAAAACAAATCTAAATTAAAAAAATTACAAGTAACTTATATAACATATGAGTGACATTAATCCTTTTATACCAACACTTCTTGCAACCCTTTATTTCAATTTAACCTCAAAAATAGATGCTAAAACAAAAACATAATGATCACACAAACAAAATACCACTCACAACACAATTCAAATACCGTTGAGGGAACAAGCAACTGATTTGCCGATTTAATCTTGAACGATTTGCATTAAAAACTAAATCTTCGAACGTTGCAATAATATCCATTATTAACCTGGATTTTTATTATTATTAAATCGCTTTAAACTTGAACTGCAGCCTAAATAATGATCTGTAATGTTGTTTAAACTTTTATTAGTAAAAGATGATTAGTAAAAGCAGATGAGGAACGTTAACTTGTTAATATTAGAACAAGAGATCATAGGAATCTAATCATGCAAATAAATATGACAATATGCGTCGCAATAATAAATTTGGACAAATAAATTTGCCTTTTTTATTTTATCAAAAGGTGTACGAAGCTAATAAACAACTAATACTCGCGGCAATAAAACTGTGTACCCAAATAACAGTAATGACATGAGAACACACTGTTCTTCTGAAATTCTAAGAAACTTAAAGCAGTATATGAGATTATTTTTCAAAGAAAAATTATAGGTTTTGTTTGTACGATATCTTATTTTAAAAGCCTGCAGCTAACTAAAGCCAGATTTTAATCCGTAGAAAATGGATTTCATTCGTACAAGTTTTGACTTGGTTTTAATAAGATGCCAGGAAGCTCACTTTAGATGAGCCTGAAGTGCATTCTTAACTATTTGATTAAATACAGCTGCCTTTCTCACCTAAAGATAAAACCTTTTATGTTTTATACACCAAATTAAATTCCATACAAAGTGGAATAAATATAAGCTATTATGAGCTCGTCACAAAGTATGTATATTGTTCAAATTCTTAATTCGCTAAGTGTCACTCGGTAAAACGTTAGTTATCACAATTTCCCCACTATAACGCAATCTTAAATTACTCGTTTCACCGATTGATGATTAAGCACACTTTGTCTACAGTATCTCACCTTTATCAAACTCCACCAGTAAATTTTAGTTTGTCATAGCTTGACTTGTACATTTATTGTTCTTTAACAATAGCCTATCTTATTTCATTTTTGATAATTCCGAAATTACAAAGTTTCAAATTTTTGGCATTCAGATTTTAATAGATTTCAATTTCCTAATATTTTTCTCATATAAATATCGGTTGGTTGTAAGTTCTAATTTCAGATTAGGAGGAGGGATAACTTTGAAATTACAGTCTCAAATTTTTGGTATTCAGATCATTTCAAAATATTGCAGCTTTTGGTGTCAAAGCTTATTTAGAATCCAAAAGTAGGAAATTTGGTACCCTTCTTTTTGGTTGGTTGAATATAAGGTTTTTTTTCTCATGTCGCGTCACATTTGATAAAAGTACACGATAATGGGAGCCTAGCGATACCAATTTCCGGGCGTAGAGTATATTTTTAAACCTAACTTCTAACTTAACTTTTAACCTTACCTAATCTAACTTAACCTAAAGCTAACCTCTAACAAAAAAATAACCTAAGCTAACTTCTAACTTATCTATCCTAACATCCAACCTAACCTAACCTAATTCTTTTGCACTACTTGCTTTCCGTTCCTTTGTTTGTTTGCATTTTCAACAAGAGTAGTCGCTAAAAAGCGCAAAGTGACAACTAACCTGTTATATTAGATAGGGATTTAATCTTAGGCCAACAAAACATTTGTGATTTGGATTTGTTCATTTTTTTGAAGTTTTGGTGGCTAATCTAATAAAGAATCATCATTTTTTTGTTTCCATCACTCACAATTTTTTAATAAATTTACTAGGTGTCATTTTTATGGTTTTTTAAATATTTGCGAATAAAAATTAAATGACATTCTAAAAATTGCTACGCCAGTGAGATTAAATTGTGTACAAATCAATAGAATAGTATAGGGGAATTCCCGAAAGTAGAATTTAATTGCTGGGATTCCCTGATTTGCAGTCAGAACGTCGGCGAATGAGATATAAATAGACGTCTTTGTGTAACAAGCGCATTCATTAGTCTGTTTGCGTTCGGTCTAGGCAGTCGTTGTTTAGTGAGTTTAGTGAGCTTTTTACAGTTAAATTCGTGTTTAAAATGCCAAGACTTTGTCAAAATAATCAAGTTACTTTTTCTATGTGTGTGCTTGTTTTGTGGTCAAGAAATTTAGACGTAAAATTACATCACTGTTGAAACACCAATACTACGAGTATTTTAAAGTAAAGATTGGTGATCAAGACAAACATTGGGCACCACATATTCTATGTAAGATATGCGAAGAGGGTTTAAGGCATTGGAGTAATGGAACAAGGAAATCCCTACCTTTTGGAATACCAATGATTTGGCGAGAGCCAACAAATCACCATGATGACTGTTATTTCTGTATGTGCAATGTACGTGGATATAACACAAAAAATTTTAAAAACATCATTTATCCGAACCTCAAGTCTGCAATTAGGCCAGTGCCACATGGTCCAGACGTGCCAATACCTGAGAAACCAACAAATTTAGAAGATGTTACAAGCAGTTCTGAAACTGATGAAATGATGAAAACAACTTTACCGATGCCAGTGAAATATCGAGCGTTTCTAAGCAACCGCAGTTATTTTCCAAGACCGAACTTAACGACTTAGTTAGAGACTTAGGCCTTCCAAAGGATCTTTCCGAAATTTCAGCATCCAGACTTCAAAGTAAAAATTTACTGGCTGAAGACGTTAAAATCTCGTATTTTAGGAAACGCGAGTCCGAGTATTCAGGCTATTTTGAAAAAAGTGGTTGTCTAGTTTATTGCACCGACATTTCCAGTCTGATAAACAAACTTGGGGACACATACAATCCCGGTGATTGGACGCTTTTTATTGATTCTTCCAAAAGAACCCTTAAAGCTGTTCTCTTGCACAATGGGAATGTTTTTTCATCGGTACCGGTTGCCCATTCTGTGCAAATGACGGAAAACTACGAAAATCTTAAAGTAATGCTTGAAAAAATCAAATACAATGATCATAGTTGGAAAATTTGTGGGGATTTGAAAATTGTGGGACTTCTACTAGGACAGCAGTCAGGGTATACAAAGTACCCATGTTTTTTGTGTGAGTGGGACAGTCGAAGTAGACATCAACATTGGACGAAAAAGGACTGGATAAGAAGGGATAATTTAACTCCCGGGTCAAAAAATGTTCTGCACGAAAGTCTTGTTGATCCACAAAAAATCTTGTTACCTCCACTGCATATTAAACTAGGATTAATGAAACAATACGTTAAAGCTTTAAATAAAAATGGAGACTGTTTCAAATACCTTTTCCGACGACCACTTTGAAAAGTAGTAAAATTTTCATGGTTTTTTGTTAGTGAAAGTTTAGAATTACACAAAATATTCCGAAAATCTAGACGAAAATAGCCGAAAGCCAAAACTATGTGAAATGACACATTTCGGTGATCTAATTGGTGGACAACTGTGCGTTTTGATTCTTGTTACACGGGTAGTCACACCGACGATTGCCGATGTGACCACTTTTGGATTTTGTGGTTTCTATGGTTTTGGTTTGGCTCATTGTTCGTTGTATCTCATCAAACGTCAATAAATTTGTCAGTTGCAAACTGCAGCAAATCGAAATGGAATTTTCTTCTTCTGATTGTGAAACTCTCACTCCCCCTGAAGTTAGAGAGAAAGCCTCAAGAGCAACAGACAATTTGCTGCCCAACATTTCCAGGGTGCGCTATGAATATGCTTATCAGCAATTTATGGACTGGAAGATTAAAAATAAGTCTAGTTCCTTTTCGGAAACTATACTGGTGGCTTATTTCGGTGAGATGTCTGAAAAATATAAATCTAGTACATTGTGGTCAATTTATTCTATGCTTCGAAGTACTCTAATAGTGAAGCATAACGTAAATATTGCTACATACTGTAAATTAAGAGCTGTGCTGAAAAGACATTCTGTTGATTATGTGGCAAAAAAATCTAATGTTTTAACCACTGATAACATTAAGACATTCTTGGATACAGCGTCTGATAAATTGTATTTATTGACAAAGGTAGGAATACAAATCGGTACTTTGATTATACTAACTAAATTTTACTTACTTATTCAAATTCATAGACTGCACTCATATTCGGCATTTGTGGATGTATGAGAAAAGGTGAGCTGTATAACGTTAAAGTTGGAGATGTTAAGGATGTGAACTCGGCACTAATTGTGGATGTACCTTACACCAAAACCAAAAAACCAAGAAAATTTGTAATTACCGATGATTTCTACACCATATGCAAGAAGTACATGAGTCTCCGACCTAAAGAAATGATTGACAATAATCAAAAATTCTTTATCAATTATCAAAAAGGCAAATGTACGAAACAATCTGTTGGTATCAACAAATTTGGTAAAATGGTTCAAGACATAGCCAAGTTTTTAAATCTACCAAATCCAGAAACCTACACAGGGCACTCATACAGAAGAACATCGGCGACAATTGTAGCTGATAAAACTGGTGATCTTCTAGCCCTCAAACGCCATGGCGGATGGCAGTCTAGTGGAACTGCTGAAGGTTACGTAAACGATTCTATCAGTAAAAAAATTGAAATCTCAAAACAAATAGTCGAGGCCGTAGCTTCCACTAGTACGGCCTCTACGGATGTAACTTTAAGCCGCGGACTCGATCAGTGTGTGACTACATCGCCAGTTCAAGAAGATAGAGGCATACAAAAAATTCAAAACTTCTTATCAAGTGAAGAAAATAAAATGATTAACAACCGTCTTCAAGCACCGGTGTATTTTCAGAATTGCAGTAATTTTACTATTAATTTTAATTAGAAATTAGGTATGTTGTTTGTTATGAGTTATAAAAATGTTTCAAATATAAAAATAAATGTTAAAACAGTAATATCTACCGTGAATTCTACGTTTGTACCCACTTTTTGTGGTCGTCGGAAAAATATCGTGTACAACTCGTGTTGAAAAGTGAATTTCACACTCGTGTGCTTAAACCACTCGCCTGCGGCTCGTGGTTCAATTCTACACACTCGTGTGAAATCTTTACTTTTCAACACTTGTTGTACAATATACTATTGTAGAAAATTTCCCGCTATCTCAGATGCAAAATTAAAGGAAGGAATTTTTAATCTCAATATGGCTGATTATTGTTGGTCAGTAAAAAGGGACAATCCGGCCCTGGAATATAGAAGAAAATCCACTAAACGAAGTTTTTCATCCAAGAGGGAAAGATCTTCTGGAAAGAAAAGAAATTAAAGATTGTTTAAGACTTTTTTCAATTTAGTTTACTATGTGTAATTTGTTTTTGTCTCTGTATCAATAAAAGTAGCGTTTATTTTGACCAAATTTTTTATTAATTTATTTTCAACATTGATAAAAATCTTACGTGACGTGATTTGAAATCAGCAGATCAAAATTATACAAAATCAGATGTCAGATCGAAATCAACTTTCAAAAAGTCAAAATTTGTTGGCCTGTGTATTTTATTTTGATAAATTATTTCTATCACTGAAGGTGGGATTGATTTAAAGAAGATAGAAAATTCTACTTCTAAGTAGAATTTAATTTTATTAAAAATAAAAATGAATGTTTGATTATAGTTTTTTCTTTTTTCTCATTTAATCTACCTTTTCCTAATATTGTTAAATAATACAAAAATCCATAATCAATTTAAATATAAAATGTTGAGCATTGATCAATCAATAAGTTATTTTGTTTATTAATTTAACTTACACTTTATTTTCTGTACAAAACAATTATACAATCGCCATTTTTTCCTGAAAGGGGTTCTGACATAGTAGGTTTCCCACTGGGGGAGAGCGAAGAGGTTACATAATACAGTAACCAAAATAGTGTATTCCTTTGCAAAATCACATTCTAAACAGTTTTGACTCTTTGGATTTTTCTCTAAAATCAATCGCATTCTCAGTCTCAAAGTCCTTTATTTTAGGACCGCCATTTTGGGTCCGCCATTTTGTTTTTTAAATTTTTTTTCATTTGATTAATAATCAGCGACCCCAAAAACCCTCTCGACATAAATTTCGCCCAATTTGGTTTCGTTATTAAATTAGGGGTATAAAATAGGGGTCTCAGCCACCAGGGGGGTCGTGCCCCCATTTTAAACATATTACATTTTATATTGTTCCAGTACTAAAGGCATTAGAAAAGATTTCAAGTCTCTATCTTTAGATAGTAGAAAATAAGAACTTAGGCTTGTTTTTTTGCAAAAATTGACTCTACTATTAGATTAGGTTAACGTTAGGTTTACAAACGTGACGCGACATGGGAAAAGGAACCTAATATTCCAACAACCAAAAAGATTTTGATTGAATTTTAAGTAGTGATGGACTCGAGCCCGAGTCAAGCTCGACTCGACTCGAAACTCGACTCGATTTCGAGCCGAGTTTCGAGTCGAGTTTGACAATTCTTTATTCGACTCGAGTCGAGCGTCACGTATGTCGAGCCCGAGTCGAGTCGAGTTTTTGAAGTCGAGTTTTTTGAACTTTTCGAGCCGGCTCGAGAAAATTGTACAGTTTACAGTATTTCCCCTATTTTGTACTTTAACGGATTATAACTAAGAATTTGCGCAATTACTTTTCTTTAAAGGGCTTCATTACACTATAACACTTAAAACATAATGAAATTTTTAATTATTGTATAATTAGTTTATCCCGTTATTAGGGTGTAATGTATTCATCAATGACAAACAAAATGTTAAAAAGTAAAACTCCTGCACGCCACTTTATAAGTTTTTAACAACTGAAGTAACAAGAGTTGCTGCTTGCAATCTGATCTTCTTATTTTTTATGTTCAAAACGTGTTGGTAACGTCGTGGATTTATTAACTTATATTAAAAAATAGTAATTTTAGTTTGTTTTGTTTTTTATTAAGATTAATGATGACTTTTAATTTATTAATATAATCAAACACTTCACTTTCAGTGGACTCTTAATTTTCAAAATATTGTTGCAATAAAGGATTGCATTGTTTGCTTCATTATTTGATGGTGGGATTCTGACTTCATCTTCTAATTCATCTTCAGACAATGAGTTTTTGTTAGTTGTTTTAACTTCTGAAACGATATCATTTTCGTCAAGTGTACCGCAAATAACAGCGTTATTGTCTATTTCTATGTATTCATTGAAGGAAATCTCAGAGTTTATTGTATTCCACTTTGCAAGCTCCACATCAGAAAAACATTCTTCCAAATGATTTCCTTAAATTCTGTGTAAAAACCCGATTTCTTAAAACAATTCTTAATTGTTTCTGGTTTAATCTGACTCCATGACAAACGTATCAAACGCACAGCATCGAGAACATTTATTGCTTTAAGCTGTTGGTTTGTTATCCATTTGCTCTATCATTTGCAGTACAATATGTTTACGGTAAAATTGTTTAAAATTGTGAATGACACCTTGGTGTAAGTACACGGACAAGATCAAAGAAACAAACCGGATTCCAGAATCTTCTTCAACAACAAATCAATTACACACTTTATCTAAAAAGGTTTACCTACTTATTTCGGGATTTTCTAAAAATTTGTTTAACATTTGGTTTTAAACCGGATGGGTAAAGAAAAGGAGCCGCAATGAATTATCCCTTAATCTTTTCTTTGAAACCTGTTTACTATCACCGGCTACTTACTGACACATTTATTGTTTATTTAGGCACACCTTACATACATAATCACAAGAAAAACTACCTAAAATTTGCTCTAAGAATTCACATTTTTGGTTTAAAGTGTAATAAAAAGAACCGACAAAAGTTTAAAAAGATGTGTAGTAAATATCTGTAGCCTGTCTACAGATTTATTCAAGTTGTAACAACGATTTGTTTTAACGTATAGACTTAGTGGTGAATCAGTGCAAATATTAATCTTTTTCTTGTTTACTGAGATTTTGATTTTTATGTTCAATATGGCAGACTTTGACAGTTAGTCGCCGCAAGCGGCTCGTTTTCTGACTAAGGGAAGAAAAAGTTTTCGGGACTGCTATATGAATTTGGAAAATAACTATGATTCCAAAACGACCCGGCTCGACTAGACTCGAAACTCGACTCGATTTCGAGCCGAGTTTCGAGTCGAGTTGAAACAGATTATTTCGAGTCGAGCTTGAATATTTTTTTTCGAGTCCATTACTAATTTTAAGCTTTGACACCAAAAGATGCAGCATTTTGAAACGATCTAAATACCAAAAATTTGAAATTTTATAATTTTGGAGTTATTCCTCTTCCGTATCTGAAAATGGAACTGACAACCAACCGAGTGAAAATATTAGGAAATTTAAATCTGTTAAAATATGAACGTGAAAAATTTAAAATTTTGTAATTTCGGAATTATTATTCTTCCGAATCTGAAATTGGAACTAACAACCAACCGATATTTATATGAGTGAAAATATTAGGAAATTTAAATCTGTTAAAATCTGAACGTCAAAAATTTGAAACTTTGTAATTTCGGAATTATTCCTCTTCCGAATTTGGAAATGTAACTAACAACCAACAATTATTTATATGAGTAAAAATAATAAAAAATTGAAATCTATTAAAATTTGAACGACAAGAAATTAAAACGTTGTAATTTTAGAATTATTCCTCCCCCGAATCTGAAAATGGAACTATCAACCAACTGACATTTATATGAGTGAAAATATTAGGAAATTTAAATCTATTAAAATCTGAACCTCAAAAATTTAAAACTTTGTAATTTCGGAATTATAATTCCCCCGAATCTGAAATTGGAACTAATAACCAACCGATACTTATATGAGTGAACATATTTGGAAATTTAAATCTGTTAAAATCTGAACCGATATTTATACGAGTGAACATATTAGGAAATTTAAATCTGTTAAAATCTGAACGTCAAAAATTTGGGAAACTTTGTAATTTCGGAATTATTCCTTTTCCGAATTTGGAAATGTAACTAACAACCAACAATTATTTATATGAGTAAAAATAATAAAAAATTGAAATCTATTAAAATTTGAACGACAAGAAATTAAAACGTTCTAATTTTAGAATTATTCCTCCCCCGAATCTGAAAATGGACCTAACAACCAACTGACATTTATATGAGTGAAAATATTAGGAAATTTAAATCTATTAAAATCTGAACCTCAAAAATTTAAAACTTTGTAATTTCGGAATTATTATTCCCCCGAATCTGAAATTGGAACTAATAACCAACCAATACTTATTTGAGTGAACATATTTGGAAATTTAAATCTGTTAAAATCTGAACCGATATTTATATGAGTGAACATATTAGGAAATTTAAATCTGTTAAAATCTGAACGTCAAAAATTTTAAACTTTGTAATTTCGGAATTATTATTCCCCCGAATCTGAAATTGGAACTAACAACCAACTGACATTTATATGAGTGAAAATATTAGGAAATTTAAATCTGTTAAAATCTGAACGTCAAAAATTTTAAACTTTGTAATTTCGGAATTATTATTCCCCCGAATCTGAAATTGGAACTAACAACCAACTGACATTTATATGAGTGAAAATATTAGGAAATTTAAATCTATTAAAATCTGAACCTCAAAAATTTAAAACTTTGTAATTTCGGAATTATTATTCCCCCGAATCTGAAATTGGAACTAATAACCAACCGATACTTATATGAGTGAACATATTAGGAAATTTAAATCTGTTAAAATCTGAACGCCAAAAATTTGAAACTTTGTAATTTAGGAATTATTCCTACTCCGAATATGAAAATAGAACTAACAACCAACCGATATTTATATGAGTGAAATTATTAGGAAATTTAAATCTGTTAAAATTTGAACGCCAAAAATTTGAAACTTTGTAATTTAGCAATTATGCTTACTCCGAATCTGAAAATGTAACTAACAACCAACCGATACTTATATGAGTGAAAATCTTAGGAAATTTTAATTTATTAAAATATGAAGTCAAAAATTTGAAACTTTGTAATTTAGGAATTATTCCTACTCCGAATCTGAAAATGGAACTAACAACCAACCGATATTTATATGAATGAAAATATTAGAAAATTTAAATCTATTAAAATCTGAACGCCAAAAATTTGAAACTTATGTAATGTTGGAATTATTCCTCCTTTGAATCTGAAACTGTAACTAACAACCAACCAATAATTATATGAGTGAAAATATTAGGAAATGTAAATCTATTAAAATATGAACAACATAGTGATAACATAGACTCCCGAAAACTGTTTTGTCCGTTTAGGAGCTCCTCTGGCAGAGGTGTTTGTGAACCAGATAGATGCGAAAGAAGTCGTTCCACAAATAATCGTTCTTAAAACGAGACGATCGGATTTTAATTTATAATGACAAAAATTGCTTTATTAACGCGGCGATATACTGATATCGAATTATGCCTTAAACCGCTTATCGAGCAACAGCCGTCGAAAAATCTGTTGCAGGCCTGAGCATTATTCAAAATCTGAGGTATATACTTATATGGAGCAATATTAAGGAAAACTAAAGAAATAGAAATAACCTTGTAACATTTTGACATATGTAAATGCTTCAATAAGAATAAATAGTTCATACATATGTATAGAAGTGATGAATAAAATTAAATGGTCCTTCGCTATGTTTAATCGAAGTACGAAATTTCCTCAGAAATGGACACGTGTTTGAATGAATGTTTAATGCAAACGTCTATCGTTTAAAGGCGATATTCTCTTATATACGAACGTAACAATTCCATTTTATAGGGCGAGCCGACGAAAAACCGCAGACGAAACGAAACGAAAGGGTAGAAAATCATAAACATGAACGGAATTGTGAAATTCGGTAGACACACGAAAATCTTTCTGATATGCTAATACATCGTTAGGAGATTTGCATTTGAAAGACTATTTTTTTTGTTATTGTATAATCAAAACTTTTATTTTAACAAAAAGAGAAAAAAGTATTGAATTATTATATCGATCAATCTAATAATTCACACGGATGTCCCTATGCGTGATTTATTATTGATGAGACAACCTAGATTTATAGGGTTGTAAGCACACAATTGATTATCGATTTGAAAGGTATTATATTGGTAGGTATAAATAATCGGTTAACAGGTTTAGATATTAAAAGAATATTTTTTCCCTAAAACGTACACATATAACACAAAGCAGCTACCCATCTCCTCTTTTGAATGACCCTTGAATGGGGTTTATTCAATCAGCTTTTTATTTTATTAATTTTTCACTTCCCTTTACAATATTGGAATAACCATTCAGCTTTTAATAAAATTCCGAAAAATAGCTTGTTTTATGGCTTACATGTATAGGCTGAAAATACTGACGGAAGCAGTTTAATTATTTTTGTATATCATCGACGTATTAAAAATACAGGAAGTAAAAGTTCGAAACATGTTAAAATATATCAGAATAATATAAACAAGCGTATCAAAATAGCAGAATAGCAATAAATACATTAGAACCTTTGTACCTGTACAAGTGCAGATGATGCAATTTTTGTCCATTTTTCATTATATGACGCAACTGAAAATTATGTATTTCTGACTAATTACTGTGCTTTGCGAAGAATCAAAGGCTTACTTCCGGTTATTCAAATCCCACGGAAGGACTCTGAAGGTAACACAAAAACTGGGCCACCGTTGATTGATTTTTATCTATAGCGAACCGAGAATAAAAATGGAAATTTCTAGACCACATGAAAAATAATTGTTGGTAAATATTTGTATAAAATCTGTTGCATGAAAATGTAAAAGTTGCTTTGTTTTTAAAATAGCACTTTAGTTTAGATTCGTCCAGAGAATGTTATGAAAATTCTAAATTATACAGAGTAACGAGGTGGCGGGTCAAAATCAGCTATCAACACAAAACAAAAGAAGTCGTAAAATGCGTCAACAACAAGGTTCAGCCATGACGTGGACCAAAAATTATAAATTCACACGAGTACCTTAAGCGTTTTTATAAACGGCTAATTAAGTAAAAATCTTTTTGTTTGTGGGAGATTAAATGAAGAAATTTCGATATATGTTTACTTGCCTTTTTGATTTTTTCAAACTTCACAGCTTAAACTCCTAAGGGTAAGTAAAATCTAAAATATTATATTTTGTAGGTACTTGAGCGGTTCTTGAGTTATACAAAAATGGTGGATTTTGATCATGTTGGCATTTACATCTTTCTTTATAGCTTTTGATAGAAATAAGGCAAAGGAATGAAACAAAAACTGTTTTAAAGTGATTTTTTGAGGTTAAATATGGCTGGAAATATTTTAAGATGGAAAAGGTTTTTACGTTCAGCCCTGAAGTTTTTGAGCTTTAATTTGACCATAATGAATATTTTTTCAATATTGGAATACTTAGAGTTGTGTTTTATGAATTATTGAATTATTTTTTGTTATAAATAAATACTTTTTAAGAATTGAAGGATATCGTATAGCTTTATTGACGGCTCTTATGGCTTAAACTACGTCCTAGACGCATTATTTAACAAACACTCCCGACTTATCTAACCACCCTAGATCTTGATTTACCCACTCACTCACCCACCACACACGACTTACTCCTTTTTCATCTCTCGCCAGGGCCGGCGTAAGCTTTTGCGGGACCGGGTTCAAAAATGCACTTGGCCTAAAACAACTTCTAAATAAATTATTTATTATATAAACACTTTATTATATATTATAATAGGATCATAGAGTATCATCATACTTATTTACGAAGTACGCGAAGTCGCGCAGCAGCGCATTTTTTGAAGCAGGAGTGACGAATGCGTCGAAGATGACTTCGCGCATCGAGTTTTGCACAAAAGTCTTTGAAGCAAACTTTAATAATAAAAAAACATAATTAACCAAAATCTGTAATACTGTTTCGAATTCAAAGTAAACATAAAACCAAGTAAGCAATAGCATTCTCTTGCTGCCAATAGATGGCGCTCGCACATTTGTCAGTGTAGAGTCACTACATCTAGTCACCTAGGCTAGCTGGTCGATCAGAGTACCGCAAAACGCCGCCATATTGTGGCAGAGAAGTGTGATCTTTAATAATAGACAAATTAAAACCACATTTTACGTATTTGACATAAATATTAGAGGTTTGAACTTACAGAATAAGTAGAACCTTTTAAACTAGACGTGGGTTTGATTAAATTCAATACAGATAAAGATAATGAACAATTTTGTGCTTCTTTTGTCCCAATATGACGACGTTTTGCGGTACTCTGATCGACCATCTGGCCTAGGTGACTAGATGCAGTGACTCTATGTCAGTGAAATTATTATCGATTACTAATCTTTCTTTTGTGATTTCTAATACCCAAATGGTTTCTAAATTAAGCTTTAGGTATAACTAAAGAATTTTCCCACCAAACATTTTTTGACCAAACTGGGGTATTTTAACGGAGATCTTATGCTGATTCTGAATATGTAAATTATTTTTAGCTCCAAATTTAGGGAACAAAAGTAAAAAATGCTTTATTTCTATAGAAATGAATAATAATTATATTAAGTTGCTATGATTGCCAAATTGCGTAATTTAAATTACACAATTTAGTTAGGTTAGGTTAGGGTAGGTTTAGGTTAGGTTAGGTTTAGATTACGTTAGGTAAGGTTAGGTTATGTTCAGATTAAGTTAGGTCGAGAAAAATCTGAACTTGCTTTTGCACAGCGTTTTTGGAGGTCTAGGAGAATTTTTCCCAAAGAATGTTGATTCCGAACATGTAAATCATTTTTGGGGCAAACCCCTAAAGGGTCCCAAATTTAGGAATCAAAAGTAAAAACATGCTTAATCTCCATGAAAATGAATAATAATTATATTAAGTTTCTATGATTGCCAAATTGTGTAATTTACAATTACACAATGTAGTTAGGTTAGGTTTAGGTTAGGCTAGATTTAGGTTAGGTTATATTAGGTTCAGATTAGGTCAGGCTAGGCTTAGATTAGGTTAGGTTAGGTTAAGTTAGGTTGAAAACAATTGAATTTGCTTTTGCATAGCATTTAGCGGTTAGGCAGTTGCATTTTTGTTATGTTGATAGCAACCGATTTTGGAGGCTTAGGGGCGGTTGCTCCAAAAATGATTTACATATTCGATTACAATTTTCGTTAAAATGACACCGATTTGGTCAAAAAGCGTTTGGTGAGGGAATTATTTAATTGTTTCAAATTTTATTATTATCAAGTCAAATTATTTTTAAAGAGCCTAAAAGGGCCAGTGCTTTTTATATCTTTTTGAAGCACGAGTGCGCGAACACTACGAACACTAACTGTCACATTCACAAAATGTCATTTTGAAAGTGGTGAACTTAAAATAGTATATTGTAACGAGTGACGAAAGTAACATTTTTTAAGCGAGAGAATAGTTTACCAAACGAGGCGAGACCGAGCTTGGTAATGTTCGCGAACTTACAAAAATGATTTCGACGAGTTAAACACTATGCTTTTTCTACGACCATTTAAATTACTTATCTGATATCGATATCATTTTTTATTGATAATGTTGTTCTTAACATAGAATATATATAGACCATAAGGTCGATGGCTTGAAATTTCTCGACAATTTTGCAAAATATGCAAGCAGCACAGTTTCCGAATATGAATTTACGCGATTATCAGCCCCCCATTCCATGAATTTTGCATAGATTTCTTCATACCTCTTTTTCGATTTTTCTGGCAATAAGTCCATCATAATAGGTTTTCGTAGCTTGATTTACTATTTCGAAGTAGAGTATTGCGAAGATCTTAGTCACTTTCTGAATCAGAAATCATGATAAAGCTATGAACAGCACAAACTGACGTGATTTAATAATGACGCGATACAGCGACAGCAGGCAACTAGACGGTGGTTAAAATTAGTAGGTAATTTTCGTCTATAATGACGAGTTGTGAAAATCCCATAAGTTAACGTTATGGGATTTTCTCTCACTGGTGACGGAAATCAAATTTTTGCTGGAGTATTCGGTGATGAAAAATGTCTTTTTATAAAGGGTCGTAGAAAAAATTATTTCTCTGGCCTTTTTCGTTGCAAAGTTTTTAATTACGTCATCAAGATTTACGTAGGTTGAATGGTATAAGTTTGCTTTGCCAGTACTTAAGCGATACGGAAACATCGGTGTGACTACAGCAGCAGATAAAGCGCGCGTATTTGCAAGTTGTAACGCGGCGCCTTATAAAGCGCGGGGCCATTCAAAACGCGGGGCCTGCTTCCGGGGAACGCGCTGAACCCGCCTCGTGCCGGCCATGTCTCGCCCGACTTACTAATCGCCATGATCTACTTAACCATCACCTGCTTAAAAATGAAAAACCGGGTTTTCTCATCAAACCACCGTTAATCCTAGGTAAAAAAGTTATTGAATCTCTTTTGCCCATCTTAGCCTCCTCTAGCTTTTTGCTAACGATCCAAAGGCGATCTAACCAAGGAACACATATAGGTCAAAAGAAGAGACAAATTGGAGAAAAACAAATATTGTAACCTTCATGAGGTGATATCGAAAGTCTGAGATAGGGAAAGCTCCGGAAAATTAGAAATAGTTTGGCACCAGCTTGAAGTCAATCAGTTAATTAATGAAGGAGGAGTATGCACACAGACATACATACGAGGACGTATCAAAATGTAAGTTGCACTCAACGCTATGTATACCTAAGTTTTATGTAAATGGTATAGCGGCTTAGAATGTCAAATAGTTCCAGTGCGCAGTTTGAATATAACAGACATTCAAAATGATAGGGCGGCTTGAAACTTACTACAAGTTAGAAATTCGCGGAACCGTGCGGAACCAGCAATTTCTTTAATTTTTATATTGTGCTGCATTTGAATGAACTCTTCAGTACGCACGATCTAATCGGGAGTCGTGGAAGTTGATGACCTGCCCCTGCCTACTGCAACGGATCGACATGGTATTTTTCAAATTGTTTGTACCACTTTCTGATTGCCTCTCGCGGAGGCAATCAGAATGAATTTCAGTCAGATACAAGTTCTCGCGAACTACGTTTTTAATTTGGAGTAAGTTTCAAGTCACCGCGCTATTTTGAATGTCAGTTATGGTCAAACTTTGCATTGAAACTGTTTGACACTCTGTTAACAAAGTAGACGACAAACCATATTGTGATTATTCTATGCTATGCTATGCTACTTGTAAAAAATACTAGTAGATAGCGTTAGGTTCAACTCAAACTTTTATATCTCCTCGTACTTATACAGGAGAGGCGGATAACCCTAAAAATGTTTAAACAATTTATTATTGATGATCACATTTAGATCCCAATTTAAAATCTGGCACACATATTTAAAGAATATGCAAATTTCTGCCTAATCTTCTTCGGAATTTTTAATCATATGTGTGATGAAAAATTCAAGGTCAAAAATTTCAAGGGCCGAAAATAAAAACTTTTCGATATTAAAGTATGCCATGCAACCCATCATTTTAAAGCCCAGAAGATGGATTTTGTCTCATACCCTATCTTATTTCTATCGAAGGTTTTAAAGAAAAACGAAAACGTGGTCAAAATCATCCATTTTGGTACATCTTAGAAGTAAATATACAGGGTGATTAAAAATTGTCCAGCATCCTCTCAGGGGCGTATTCCTCTCATGACAATACGAATAAAAGTTTGTATTAACAAGGGCCCGGAAATGCCTTTTTAATGGTAAAGTAGTTGGGCAATTTAAAAATACTGTCACAAATTCTAAAAAAATAGTGGCGTGTCATTTTTTCTTCTTAAATAGCTACGTACATTCCTGTACTGCGCCACTGGTGGAGGTAAAACTGCTTCTTCTGGTTTATATTATGGTATATGGACATCCCGTATTTCGATAACATTTCGGGCATTTCCGGGCCTATGTTATAATGACAGAATGATCCACACTTTTTGAAATGATCGAAAGGGTATTTTTTAGAAACTGCCTTGAAAAACTTTCTCAACTCGAGGATTGGTTTGATAGTTCTGCCATTAGAAAGAGGCAATTTAGTGTGATATAGGAAATAATCTTCAGCTTGGCATTTTGCGTAATTTCTAGGCATTTCAAAAGTCTCTACCGCCTGATGACAACATTGACAACTTTGAATCTGTAACAGATGGTTCAATATATTATCGAACAGTAGGAAAAGGATAGAACAGAAAGAAGCAAAGGTAATCTGAATTCCGTACTGATGCAGACAGTATTTCAAACAATATCTTGAGTTGGTGAGGAGAGATATTGGAAGAGGCCGAGCAGAATACGAACGTAATGCTTTCATAAACCAGCTTGTGGCCTGATCTTTGATCTGGATGTTTCGTTTACGGTTTTTTAACACAGATACCTGAACTTCCAGAATCTTCTATCTGAAGAGGTGACAGACATACCTAGAGTGACATACATAGAGTAGCAGGACCAAAGTACTACTACCAATAGGTCTGTTGTCCACGAGATTACTCTCTTACACCTTGCAAGCATTTTTCGAGTTTACTGACGCGTTAAACTTGAATTTTTTAATGAAATGAAGGTTTAATTCTCTTTGTTGTAATCATCATAGCCATTATGTTAGCTTGCCCAGTCAGAGGCCGTTCTGCTTAAAAAATGAGACGATCAGACTGTCATGTTATTTAACAGTCAAAAAGGAATTCGCCCGCATAAAAAATGTTAATGATGTAAATTTAGGCAATTTCACATTTAGCCGATTTATAGGTTGCATAACATCAATTTTAAAATTATTATTTTGAGTAATTTTTCTTTTGATGAATTAAAATATAGGTAATTGTAATTAAAATGCACAATTGAACACGTTAGACATAAAAAGGATATCTGAAAAATTGGATTCTTTATAAAATTTAGTTACTAATCTTCTTTTGCTATTTACGATTTGGATGACGTTAATTTAATTTTTCAATTTAATTAGTTTAGGCCAGTTTTAATGTGAGATTTAACCTAAAACAGGCAAGGTGTACTGTGATGGGGAGTTATACATGTATTTACTATCTTACCTCAAATAATAGTTAAAAATGTGTTTTCATGTTAACGAGATTCCACGGTTGTATACGTTTCTCGTATTTCAGAATTTTAAAGATTTCAGCTAAAGTATTGTGATGCATATTTGTGAAGCAGCTGCTTTATCACATAATTGATACAATCTTAAATGTAGGGGCTGCTTTTTATTAATTATATCAGATAAACATATAATAAACAGATAAACATATAGGGGAGAAGCTTGTACCTTGGACCATTACTATCATTTCAAATTTAGCGCGTAAATCTCAGTCAAATTTTAGTTGCTAGTTAACATGTCCACCACCAATGCGTGACACTTTGTTTACGTGATCTCTGATAAACGGTTGTCTCGTGAGCGAGTGATTGTTTTATGTGACTCCAAAAGTAAGTATTTTGACGTGATTTTAATATTTTCTATTCAGTTTTACAGTACATAAATAAAATTTCCGCATGTCTTATGTTAAAGTTAGGTATGTAGACAAATCATTTTGATAATGTTCAATTTTTAATTTTTGCTTTTTAGGGGTTAGAAAAATAATTCTTTCTTAAATTTAATAGGCTTGTACCTTGCACCCTGGACTTGTCTTGTACGTTGAGCCATGGCCCAAGGTACAATCCAAGTTTTAACCTTCTTGTTCGGATGTATAATTCTAAGGATATTTGTTTTTAGATGTCAAGAAGTAAACAAGGTGTAAAGAGAAATTGCTCCGACATTTCCGCGTTACAAGCCGCAGCCAATGCTGTAACAAATGATCATATTTCAGTGCGTACTGCATCTAAAGACTTTATAGTGTCCCGATCTACATTAAAAAGGTACTTGATCAAACTTGAGCAAAACGTATCTTACAAATCTTATGAGAATTGTGCCGCTAAAAAATTGTTTTTGGAAGCTGAGGAAAAATGCTTATGCGAGTATCTCGTCGCAGCATCTCATATGCATTATGGCCTAACTCGTCGAGATCTTCAGGTCCTCGCCTACGAATTTGCAAAGGCAAACAATAAAACTATCCCTGCTTCTTGGGAAAACAAATGTCGGGCCGGAAAACAATGGTATTTGGATTTTGTGAACCGCAGAAACACAATAACCACAAGCGACAAGTTTAGCCCGGTCCACCAGCTTCAACAAGCACAACGTTTCCACATTTTTTAAATATCTTAAGGGGGTTATAGAAAAATATCAGTTTTCCGCTGATAAAATCTACAATTTAGATGAAAGCGGAAACACAAACGTTCATATGCCAGGTAAATCTCTAATATTTTTCTTACATTCTTATTTTTGACATCTTTAGGAAAAATTCATCCTGTTATGCATAAGTTTTGTTTTTGGTTTGAGATAAGATTTTGGCCTGTAAAGGGGTGAAGCAGGTTGGAAGCGCAACTTCAGGTGAAAGAGGTGTCAATGTTACTATTATTGCATGCGTGAATGCCATAGGAAACAGTGTGCCAGCCTTATATATATTTCCAAGGGTAAATTATAAAGACTTCATGATTAAAGGTGCTCCTACTGGTTCGATTGGATCTGCTCACCCTAGCGGCTGGTCTAACAAAACAATTTTTATACAGTATCTTCACCACTTTATAAAACATGTAAACTGTTCCTCAAATAATAAGGTGCTACTAATCCTAGATAACCATGAAAGCCATGTTACCATCGAAGCAATAGATTTGGCAAAGAAAAACGGAATAGTTATGCTTACCCTACCGCCTCACACTAATCACAAGCTACAGCCGCTAGACAGAAGTGTATTTGGGCCTTACAAAACATACTACAACACAGCATGCGCCAATTGGATGCGTTGCCACCCTGGAAAACCCATTTCAATTTATGATGTGGGCGAAATATCAGGAATAGCTTACCCTTTAGCATTCACTCCTTCAAACATTCAATCTGGTTTTAGAGTATTAGGTATTTGGCCTTTTAATGAGAACATCTTTCAAGAGTACGAATTCATGGGAGCATCAATCACTGATCGGCCATATGACAAACCATCTACATCACAAGGAGCCCAATCTTTACATCTAGTATCCGTATCCACAACAAGCATTGCTACAACTGCATCAAGTATTGTTGCAACTTCATCCAACATTCATACATCAACACCAAACGCTGGGTCGTCCAGATCAGACACGACTCTATCCACACAAAATGTTACTCCATCTGTATCACATGCATTAATCTCACCCGAAATGATTCGACCATTTCCACAAGCTGCTCCAAGAACTGCTTCCTCAAAAGGACGGAAAAAGGGAAAATGCCGAATATTAACTGATACATCTGAAAAAATGGAAATTGAAGCTTATCAAAAAAGCGTTACAAAAACGCCAAAGACAAAGAAACAAATTGTTAAAAGAAAAGTGCTACAGTCGTCATCGTCGTCATCATCTTCAGATGAAGATTGCGAAGGCATTGTTGTCTATAATGACGATTCAGACTTAGATGCTGAAGATGATTTTGAAATGGATACCATAAAAGAATGCCAGGCTAAACCCACAGGAGTAAAAATTCCCGATTTAACAGTAGGTGATTTTTGTCTCACAAAATTAACGGGGAAAAACATACATTTCTATGTTGCCGAAGTAACTGCCCTAAGACCTTGTTTAATGGTCCAATACCTAAAGAGAATTCTCGCCAGCAACAAATTCTCTGATCCGAGTGGTCAACAATTTCAGATTGATATTGAAGATGTTTTGATCAAACTTGCACCACCACGTCAGGCAGGATTGTCGGAAAGGCGAAAAGGAATATATATTTTCGATTTAGATTTTGAGAAGTACAATGTTGAATAGCAATAAATATTTTTTTACATTTATTTTTAAACTTTTATATGTGCCTCAAGGTACAAGACTACTTGGTCCAAGGTACACTACGGGTTTGTACCTTGGACCGAATTCGTAATAACAAATAAAATACTAAAAAAAATATATTTGTTTGTTTTATTAAAATTATCCTTTAATATAATGTTCTAATATATATAAGCTACAAGTTAGCCCAAAAACTTTACCTAAAAATTTCAAAACGTGAAAAAAATGAAGTCAAAAAAAAAATCCGGTTCAAGGTACAAGCTTCTCCCCTAATTATGTTGCGCCTTTGGAACGTTTATTGAAATACTGTAATTGGTTTATTATTTGAAATTGTTTTCACCTAAAATGTAAATAATGTTATTAAGATTATAATGTTTAAATGTTTGAAGATAGAAAGGTGTAAAAAGATATTTTTAAGTAATTAATCTTATAAATAGATTTACTGTCTCGAGCCTTACTTTGTGGAACTTATAAGTAGATGTTCGAAGATTGTGTGACATTCATTTTATAAAGTTAATTTTGGTTGTTCTTACAAGTATTATATATTATTGAATTTGGAATTTAATGTCCTATAAGTCTATTTAATTAGTTTTTATTGAAAAAATCACATCACATTCAATTGTTTTGGCAAAATGATATAAAGAACAGCTATTATTGTAACAAACTCTTTCAATTTACATTTTGCAGAAAGCGCACAGTCTTGTTCAGATTAATAAAAATTAAGGTTATGTTGACCTAATTTATAGATGTCAAACTTTTGAGGTTAGATTTATTATATGTTAAACGTCAAAGTGTATTATTTAAAAGTTTGAAAATGTAAGTGTTATTTAAGAAGTGCCTCAATTAAAATAAAAGTGATTATTTAATTTCAACAATGGAATTTTGTGAACAAAAATATTTTATGGAACAGTCAACTAATAATAAATGGAGTTGGAAATAAATAAATAATTTTTACTCACCATTGATAAAATGGGAATTGTATGGAATTGGAATTTCGTTTTGTTGTTGTTTTGCCTTTTGAGTTGGATATATTTTTGACTTGACGATAGTTTATGAATGGATTGTTGACATCTTTTTTTCAATTCTTTGTCGAGTTTAATGATAGCAAACAACTGATACCAGGGGTTTCAGCATATCAAGTTGGTATTTACAGGACGCCAATTTTAAAAATCTAAAGGAGGGAATTACAATCCTAGTAATTAAAAACCTAGCTTTTCTGTAGTAATTAGTTTAATTACTAATAAGAAATTTTGATGATACCAATACGGGTATAAAGAATTGTAAAAACTATTCTTCTTATTTCAAAAATTAATTTTTTATAATTAAACAAAAATAATTATTTGTTTTGAAAGGAATTTAATTTATCTCCAAATATAAAATAGTTAATTATTTTAGGATTAATGAAAATTAATTATCGAGTTAAAAAGAGAGAATCTTGTATTCATATTTTTCCTTTGCTAGTTACTATCAAATTTTATTTCACATAAAAGAAAACATTTCTTTGGTTGTATAAATTTTCGTTTTGTTTATTGTTTTATTGTTACATGCTAATTATTCGCCTGTAATAATTATAAGGATTTTCTATAAGTTGCTATTTATCAACCACTATTGATTCAAGCGAGAAAGCAACTTATACAGTTTATTATTGGGCAGTGTTATGTGTTATGTTAGTTAAATTATACCGAATCTAATTTAGTTGTTGCCTTTCTCATTCACAGTTTCTAGTATTGTCATACTTTTGAAAAGTGGGCTATGCTTTATACAAAGTTTACTAACAATAATTAGCAAAATTGAATAACTGAAGTTCAATTTCAACGACCTTTGGAAGAAATACGTGACTAAGGAAATTTATCGCCAGTTTGCTTAACTTACTTAAGTAATTTATGCAGCTATATTGTATTTAGCTTAACAAAATACTTTCTGATAATTGTGTTCCATGCTGGGGTTTGGATTTTAACTTTATTTCATAAGTAAATTGTAATAATAGAGAACAAACTAGTTATTAACTGATCTGCTTGCAAGAAATAAGTATTTTTTAGTCACCTTCCTGATCTCTTGTCCAATGTTTATTTTAAAAATTGTACACGTTTATTTTATAATTCCAATTCGTTTTCTGTTTCAGACACAAGATTTGACCGACTATTATCCATTAAGCATCATGGAGACAGGCCACGACATATTATTCTTCTGGGTCTCCAGAATGGTGATGTTAGGCACACAATTAACAGGAAAGCTACCATTCTCAAAAGTCCTTCTCCACGGAGTCATTTGCGACGCTCAAGGTAGAAAAATGTCGAAAAGTCTAGGAAACGTAATAACACCAGAAGATGTTATATCCGGTGCTTCATTACAGGTTCGTGTGCACTATAAATTCTTAAACTACAAGTTTCAAAATTGCCTTTAGGGATATTTTACTGGTATTAATGTTCTTACCGCTTTCGGGCCTTTCGGCTTGTTTGTAATTATGTTTAACATATTGTTTCGAGTTCATTAGTGGAGGGATTAAAACGGCTCTAGATATTATGAGAAATTTAATTGCTACAGTGCCTCTGTAGTATGTGCAAGCAACACACAGGTCTGCTTCTTTTGTGTTTTCATAAATTTCAATGAAAAACGCTTGGATGCATACGAGTGCTTTCTGAAACAAGGCCTTCGCTTTTATTGCTTGCGCTATACGTTTGTAAAATTTTAATTACTTTTTTTTAATTATCCGAAAGGTTAGGGGATCGGCCTGTTATTGTTCTAAAAAAAGGGAAAGTTTTTGATGTTGAATTGAAATGGTTTAAATTCGTTTTTTGATTAAACAATGCTGCAATTACGAAAGGCTTTTGTAATTGTGTAAACGATTTTTGTAAGTAAACACTTCATTAGTTTTACTTTATCTCGTTTTTTTTTGTCGAGCAAGTAATATTATTTTAGATAAATGTAAAAAGGGTGAAATCAGAGAATTTGGGCTAACTGTACAAGAAATTTGAGATTTTGATAAGTTGCAACTTTTAATTACTGATAATTCCCAACACTTTTTATTGTCATTTTAATTTAGTTTGCACTTGAAATAAAAGTATTAACTAAAATAGTGTAAAATTACAATGTAACATTTCAAACATGATTATTTTGTACCAACACATGAATGCTGGACGATAACACTTGTTTTTAGCCTTGAACACAGCTAAGCGATACTCACCCATGACACCGTGTATTTTACCCCAATATGTATTTGATGAAGTAGTGGAATCATTTCGTAGGCTTATCTTCTTTTGGGTCTTCTCACATCTTTTTAAAGTCACTTGCCAGTGGATGCGTATGTCAGGCCACGCCCCCCTTATAAGCTCTGGTTAGTTCTTGTATCGAATCATCGGCGAGCTGCTTGAAACACCAGCAAACGATCCTCAATAAACAATCTATTAACAGTGCTACGTAATCGCTTTATATACTTTATGTAAGTAATATGAGCATACACGGACTGTTTCAGAACCACTCTAATGGATATTTTAGTTACTACAAGTGCATTTACGAAGGTTTTCAAGAGCCTAATGGGACAAGTCCTTGATGAAGAAATTTCTACGTCATGTTACTAAACGAACTGTTCTGAACTAAAAAAATGTTGAGCGGTATGGTAAGTGAACGATCAAAATGATCGATTAACGGTTAACCTCAAAAAAGAAAAAATCAACCACGATCTCTCAGCGTTGACTTCAAATGACCAATCAATGACTATCTTTCTCAGTAAGTGGATCATTGCATAGATTTAAAATTTTTCTGTAACTTCCTTGCACGATCAAAGTCTTTAAATGACTTCTGAATTCAGACGTTTTCTAAATATTTCTTGTGTATTGTCACGTGGGGTTTTCGTGACTGGAGGACGTAGTCAGAGGTAGAAAGGAAAATAAACACAAGTCCTAAAAACAACTATATACTAACAACAAACAATAGAATACAAAAGGTTACACACATTGGTTATACAGTGTGAGGACCATAATCATGAGGGTGGTCGGAACCACCCTGCTCTCGTATTAAATCTACAAACTAAGCGTAGGAGAGCCTGGTCACAACTCCCCTATAACTAAGCAGAGAGAGAGAGAGGGCTTTAGCGCAACCCCCTCATAACTAAGCAGAACTAAGCATTAGACAAGCATCAACTAAGCATCTGGAATTGATGGAGTCATTTTGATGACTGAATTCTACATTCAAAGCAAGCTGATTATATACCATATCCTCATGAATAACGCGGAAGCCTTACTGTATAAATGAATATAGTATATTATGGGACAAGTGGTTGAAATAAAATTTCAACGTTGAGAGTGGTTTTTTTCAACGAGCGATAGGGAGTTGAAAAAAGTAACTCGAGACGTTGAAATTTTATCAGCCACGCGTTCCATATACTATTTTTTCTTCGAATTTTTAGTAAATTAATGCACTTTAGAAAAAAATATTACATTTAAGTGACAAAACATGACATTCAAGTGACATTTCTCTTGTCAGCAATTGAATGTCGAACAGTTTGAAATTCAAAATCGCGGTAGTCCGATAATTTCAACCTCTAGAGGTTGAAATGCGATTTCAACCATTGTTATCGATTGCAAAATGAGTGATTTCAATGTCATGAGTAGAAAAAATTACATATAACGAGATGCAAATATAAATGCATACTGTATATATTATTTCTAATGGGATGCAGACTGCATACATTATTTCCAAGGATATGCAGACTGTATGCAAACGCGTGTCTTCATGTGGGTAGATGTTGCAGGAACCTTGATAATATTTGTACGAAGCAAATACCAAATACAGTTACAGTTGTGGAATTATTTAAGCTGTAACAATTCCGTTTGTGACAGTATTACTATAGACGTAGTATAACTTCAGAGGTGATTGAAATCTTCCCAACCATTTTAAAATCAGAAAAATGAATCAAGTTCGTTTAACGGCAGCGAATAACTAACATTCTCAGTAGTCTCATCAAGTAATTCGATAATATTTTAATGTCCTTGTTTTCATGGATATAATTTCTTTAGCTATTTAATGATGTTGCTTTAAACTGGAAATTAGCAACTGCTAATTGTTTAAATTGTTTAATAAATTGTTTTTGTTTAAACAATTGTTTAAACAAACATAACTATGTTTGTTTAAACAATGGCCAAATGATTTGTTAATAATATTTATGAATAAAATTTTTTAAATTGTAATTATAATTTCGCGTGTTAATTTATTTATGCATAGCCACTATGAAATACAAAGGACACATTACAGTTATTCGTTAATTTATTACATTAATCAAAATTCTTTTTATTTGCACTTATGTAGGCACATCTAGGGTTTGCATCTGCACTAAAAGAAAAGAAAAGGAAAAAGTAAATTTGTGTTTAATAATTTAATAATAATGTTTTAATAATAATAAACGCCTTATACAGGTGAGATAATCCAACTACCTTTCAAGACGATTAATTGAATTTTACAAAGCAGTTTGAAAAGGCAAGTTGGACAATAAACGTCTCCCAGGCAGTGTTATAAAACAAAATTTAATTGCGAAAAAGTTAACGATAAAAAAACAAGTATAAATTTTGTATTGAGAAACTTTATAAAATATTCAGTTTAATTATTATAAAGAGCAAAACATCTTTATATGAATTTAAAATGCTGTAAATTTAAAGAAGATTTATTGAATTTCCCATAAAAGGTGTTCAAGTTATTCATGGGATTGAACTGCTAATGAAAAACAAGATTTGAATCGCATATATCTTATATAGGGTTTGCAGATCCATTTGAAAAAGGAATATCAGGCTTTCTTAGTGCTTGATACAATCTCGGTAAGAAAGGTGTCATCAGCTGACTTGAAAGTGAGGGAAGTAGTGGAAACTTCCTCAATTCATTATCTTATTGGAAAGCTGGCGTTGGGTTTAGTGCTGAAATAAATTGATAGAGTTTATTATTGAAAATGTGTATAAGAAACGGATAGTTAATATTACTTACCTTCATATTATTGGAGGTTGTTTTTATAGTTTATTAATATCAGGCCACTGTAAAGTAAGTTTCAAACTTGACTAATAATTGATGTTATTGTTTTAAATTATAATTAAAATTAAATTAATTAAAACCAATTAAAAAAAATCAGTATTTACCTGATAAAGTGAGGTTATTGTTTTGTTGGCAGCTTGATAATTCTTTTATGATATAACTCAGTAAAGGTCGCTCTTTTTGATGGTGAAAATCATTTAAAATTTCATTTATGGTTGATTGGAAGAACTGAATCTTTAAAGGTTTTTAAATTTTTTCAATTTAATGAGAATTCAACAATACAATACAAGGAGAGCATAAAAATATTAAATTTATTTTATTTAAAGTCATGCAAGATATTTTATAGAAGAAGAGGTTGGAGTCTCTATATAAAGATACTGGCTAAATATTATTATTGTTAGTGCGATAAAGTTAGATATATAATTGGGAATTCCATTAGTCTATTTGATACAAGGCACTTTTAATTATTTAATTATGAAGGAGCTGTAAACAGCACTACAAACATAAAAAAATTCAAACGTGTAGTGTAACATCTCTCATTCACAACAAAAATAATTAAGCTTGTCTCAATGTAGGAGCATTCATCACAAAATATACATTTTGGAAATAAAAATTAAAATCCAACGTGGTTATAGTTAAAAAGATCACAGATTCCGCGTGGTTATAAAAAATCTACATGCTATAACTAATACAACGGAATTGACTAAAGAACTTGAAGATCTCGGACACAAGGTTAAAAGATCAAAAACCTTACTAGCTGGAAAACCAAAAGCTCTGCCGATGTTCTTAATCGAGCTTGATACACAAGAAAACAACAAATCAATTTATGAACTGAAATAGCTTCTACGTAGCAGAATCAATATTGAGTCATTTCGATAAACACCGAGAATCATACACCAGTGTGCTAACTGTTTACACCTGGACCATACGAAGAGATATTGTACGCAAAATCAAAGACGCGTGAAATGTGGTGGATTCCACAGCGATAAAAGTTTGCGGCGTAACCGAGAGAACCCTGCTGAAATGTGTACTTTGTAGTGGCAAGCATTCTGCGAACTATAAAGGCTGCGAAGTCTATAAGAAACTGCAGCAGAATAAGGTTCCTGCTCTACAGCCTAAAGGTTCATCTATAACCCAACAAGCTAACCCTATTTCTTTCGTCTACGCACTAAGAGAATATAATATCAACAGACAAAATACATAGAAACTAATGCCAATCTATCTAAAATAATGGACACAATAATGTCCATTATTACAAAGCTGCAACAGTAAATTAAATGAATGAATCAAAACCTTAAAATAGCTGTATGGAACGCTAACGGCCCCTAACGCAGTGGCCCCAACTAAGGCTTGGCGAAGGAACTTGTGAAGGCATGAAAAAGGGCTGGAGAGTTCCGATGAACCTAACCTAAGTTAAGGAATAGTCTTAATGCTGGACGAGGGAGGCACTTGACCCCGTATGAAAGAGGACGTGAGGGTGCCGGCTGGTGAACACGTATTAAGTTAATTGCTCCGGCACTAACCTGGAGAGCTAGTAGAGGGTGGATAGGCAACCTCGTTCCGACCAGTGCGCAACTGGGAGCATGTGCTAAGCGTATACGCGCTGATTGAGCGTATCTCAATTACTTCCTCTTGGAAGGAACGTGGAGATTAAGTCTAACGACAGGTGCTCCACGTAAAACACTCTTGGAATCTATGTATCGAGGACAAACATGGTACCATAACAATTTCAGCGGTATACTGCCGGCCAAGGTACGCGATCCATGAAGAAGCATTGGCTGATTGCTTTTGCTACCCTTGGCCGTAGATTCATTGCAGGAGGGGTTTATATCGCTAAGCACCAGAGATGTGAGTTTCGCCTAATTACCTTCAGAGGACTCGAACTTCAGAAATGTTTTCAGGGAAGCAATTTAGATACCCTGTCAACGGGTCAGCCTACATATTGGCCAAGTGATTTAAATAAAATGCTCGACGTCATTGACTTTGCGTAACAAAGGGTATTCCTGCGAGTCATCTCTTAGCAGAACAGAATCTAGATCTAGATCTGACCTGTGACTATTCTCCTTATTTGGTAAAACTATGCTCAAGCATTACATACTCAGAAGCCAGTTACTCTGTCCAACAAGAGAACGGATTGAAAACGGAATGTTTGAGAACTTGCTGTAGTTAAGAACTACTTAACATCGACATACCATTAAAAATTGATAAGAACATAGATGATGCACGAGAATCCCATTAGGATGATACAAACAGCAGCCTGCTAAGCGACTGCTACAGTGAATGTGTGGATATAGAACTGTTCAAGACTAGTAAAAGAGGCAATCTTAAGAAAAGTCTGTGTGTCCACTAGGTCTTCTCCAGATAAAGCCAGACTCAATAAGGCTACTAGAGAATTGAAAGAGCTTCTATCCACTGGAAAACCACTGGAAAAACCTAGCTATTCAAAACTACCTGGGCTAGAATAACCTGGGTCAATGTGTTTGTTGAACATCTTGTAAATGTTTTCCAGCCATTTACATCTACGATAACTAAAGAAGAAGAAAATATAATTATATCAGCACTTGAACACCCATTCCAAATAGCACCACCCATCAAGCCGTTTAAGTTAAGTGAAATTAAAAATATGATCAAAAGGAACTTAAGGCCAAAAAACCACCCGGCTATGATCTTAATACTGGAAAAGTAACTAAATGGATACCAGAGAAAACAATAACAGTGATCAGAAACTTATTAAATGCTATTGAGAGCTGGATACTTTCCATCACAGTGGAAGGTTGCTCAGATAATCATGGTGCCAAAGCCCGGAAAGCGTGCCGAAGAAGTAACATCTTTCAGGTCAATCAGTTTGTTGCCGATGCTGTCTAAGCTGTTTGAAAAATTGTTCTTCAAAAGACTAATGCCTCAACTTAGTACTCTAATACCAGAAGCAACCATCAAGCAAGAAATTGTTCAGCAGCTTTCCTGGACATTACTCAGTCCTTTGATAAGGTTTGGCATCAGAGACTGTTAACATGCCCGTAGCCGGAATTTTCTTTCGAGGGGTGGAGCTAATTTTAAAATATTGTTTATCTCAAAAATTCGAGGAAATGAAATTAATTCGTTCTGCATTTAAGTCGTATATCGCATATATGCTTCGGGGGAGGGGGCTTCAGCCCCACAAGCCCCCCTTGGCTCCTGCCTGGCTGTTAAAGTAAATTGAACTCAATTACCAGCTTCATTTTTCCCAGTGCTGATATCTTACCTATGCAACCGTTTCTTCATGTTATAGAGAAGAAATAATATCAGACCTCCGACCAATTCTATCTGGTATGCGCCAAAGTAGCGTTCTTGGGCCAGTTCTGTACCTGTTGTTTACAGCTGATATTCCAGAAACACTCAATACGTCTCCTGCAACATCTTCAGATGATATCCCCATACTAGTAACTAGTAAAATAAAAAGATTTTCGCCTGAGGAGATTCAGGATGCCTTTGAACGTTAAATCAAGTTCCAGAATGAAAGACACAGTAGACATAACACAGATATATACCTGTGCAATCGGGAAAGAGGGAAAGTAATCGGGAAAGAACCTACACTTTTCAAAGTGGAGACTCTCTTAGATGCATGCCAGGCCATACAATTCAGGAAATTATTTTTGTGCAGAAGTTTCATTATTGTTAAACTAAATTTAAACATCATTACTTAAACACTTCTACTGCAACAGTACCTATGTATGTCATCAATTACAATAGCTATATATCACCATGATCCAATTTATAAACATTCAATTTTGAAGGTGCACGATAAACTGTAAACTCCATTTTCAAATTTATTGCTTCCACTTATTCTTTGTCAGTTTTCCGCAACTTAGCGACGTTCGCATTCTTTAAAAATAAATATACGAGAAAACAAGATTTTGTTCACTTTTTTCTTATGTCTAAAATTTATTTATTTTTTTATTTTTTGTCGTGGATGTTTTGCAGGATCTGCAATCTGCATCGAAAGCCAGTCATGCAGCGGGTATATTATCCGATGAGGAATTAGCACGAGCTATGAAAGGCCAGAAGAAAATGTTTCCTGCAGGAATTCCGGCGTGTGGAGCTGATGCATTACGATTCACTCTTCTGTCCCACAATATAAAAAGTAAGCAGAAGAAAAAATGTAATTTTGTGTTAAAAACTGAATTTTAGTTTAGAAAAAAATATTTTATTACTGATGCAGATCATTTTGATTAAAATAATAACAACGAGTAATAAGCAAAAACTAAAGTGTCCAAAGGCATGGTACAAGTAATTTATTATATTTATCACTAGCGAAGATAAAATTTCACGTAAAGGGTGGTCTGTCATAAAGGCGATTTATAGTTGTAGAGGATTAAAATTAAAACACAACGCCAAACTAAAATATGAAAGTTTAGCAAAAGTCAAGCAAAATAGAAAGATGTTCAAAAACTTACATTTGGTTTTTATACAATATTTTGACTCTAAATCTATTTTAATGTACAATACGTATGTAGTTTTTACAAAGGTTAAATGTCACGAAAATCTGCAAGAATACGTAATATGCAGAAATCTTATTTTTTAATCAGTATCATGTTTCGTAAATAATTTTTTTTAATGAAATATTGTTTGGTATAAGTTATTATGTAAGTATTATGTATTAAGCATGTTATGTAAATACATGTATATAAGTTTAGGTCACTCTTGCACTCGCTGCTCTGTAAAAACGTGGGTATTGTTTCCTGCTCGAGTCGTTAAAGAGAGTAGTCCTATACAGGGTGTTCCAGATGAGTTGCTTTCAGGGGGTGAACGGTGACCATACAGAGACCACAAAATTCAAAAAATAAAAAAGTATCAACAGAAACTTTTTCGCTTTTTTTTGCAGGACACGTGTCGACTACGGATTATTTTTAAGATTTTAACCACGAATTACTCATAAAGCAAACAATGATTTCACATCTGCACTAATAAATTAATAACTGACCTACACTGCACGTATCAATTTACAGAAACCACAGAATTGAACTGTAGCAGCTATTGGCAGGGATGACTCTTTACCTTGCCGACTTTATTTATTGAACCAGTTGAGAATGCGCAGAGCTAGCATTGCCATGACGAACAAAAACAACTGTATACTTAATAAACTAATTTATTTTTGAAAACTAATGTTGACCTAACACATTAGTTGTTATAAAAACTAAAATTTTAAGTCCTTAGACCTTTCGTAAAAAAAAGAAGTTGCTAAAAATGTTTATTTTTTCGTAGATTTTTAAAAAATACAAAATTTTTCATTTTTCAAAAATTTACCGAAATCTTCGGTGGTCATTTTGACCACTTTCCCGAAGAGATACTAAAGAATGTTTCAACCAAAAGTTTCTTAGAATTTGATGTACTATAAGATTCCAAAATTCAAAAAGTCAACATGGAAAAAGGCGTCAGACAGACAGACTTCACGAATTCAGAGACGAACTTTTTGTTCGTCGAAAATCTAGAATAATTTTATTTTTATTAATAAGTGTGGATTCACCGCAGTATAATAAAATGAAGAATGTTTATGAAGATTGTAGCAACGTAGCAATGCAACTTCGGTCCCAGGAGTAGATAGAGCTACTGATGCTTGCTTGCAGGAATTTCAGGAAACTCATATAATTTGAACAGATACTCCGCAGAAGATTTTTGTTCGAAATGGTTGCCACACCCAATGCGCGGCCCTGCGTTATCCCACCTGAACTTTCATTTCGACCATGCACTAAATTTAAATCCACGGACTCATTTATATATGCACCGTAAAACAAACTTTAGAGACTTGACTAGAGATAGAGACTCAGGATTTTTTTTACTTATGTACAAACTGATTTTGCATCCATCATTGCGTATTAAGCTGCGGAGCGACACTATCGACACCGTGTCTCAGTTTGAACACTTTCTGGTTCTTATGAAGATTTTAAGTAGATTTATGGCCGGTTTCACAAAGCTTGATTAAACTCTGATTATCTTAATCAAAATCTAGAAATATAATTGGATAAAATTCAAGGTCTGTTAAATCTCAGCCAATGAAATTTCTGAATTTCAAATTTAATGACAATTAAGTTAATCAGAACTTAATCAAGCTTTGTGAAACCGGCCATTAACTTGTAATTAGCATTTACAGACGTGTAAACTGGATAGCAATTGTCCATGCTGTACGTTTTTAAGACATTCCCTAGGCATGCTGTTTTCATGGATAAAGGTTTCCTTCTGCTGAAATCTGCTTACCACTAAAAACGAACTTCTTTCTACATCCTTTATCCAGGTATTGTTATTTTGGATGAGTTTTAGCTCTTCTTTCATAGCTTCTTTTCATTTCAGGCAATCGTCGCTTTAAATGGTTTCTTTGTACTTCTTTACGATTCATAGCCTTCACTCGTTCTCAGAAAATATTCATCATGAGAATGTTTTCTTTATTCCTTGTACTCTCCTGCTGAGGACTGAATATTATAATTTCGAGGTATCCAAATTTTATACCCGTTTTTACCTCCACAGTATTCAACAAATTGGCCGTTTTTACTTAGTCTGTGTAGCTTTGGTCTTTTCTTCTTGGGTATGTACACGTACCAAACCGTTCCGTCGCAAATTCTACAGATATTTTCTTAAACTATATTTGGTGCGCTGACTGTCTTTCTACTGGAGTTTGGTCTGTTTTATTCTCATCATGTAGGCGGTTGTATTTAGGACTTTTGCTCACACGTATTTGAATAGATTTATCATGTGAATATAGAATGCTCGTTTCCTATTAGAATTCTGCTTTCTGTTACACCGCTGCCATCTTGCTCGGATGTATTACAGCATTATTGTTCTAAAGTCAATTTTTGTTTGTTTGCAGACAGGTTTTAATTTACTCGTTGTCAAACCAATAACTCCGCCAGTTAGGAGTTGCCTAATTTGATTTCGTTGCTCAGGTCGTTTTTAATATTAAAGGGATTTCTTTTCAGTTTTCTCATTATGAAGGCCTCACAGAATTCTTCATCCAGTTTAACTTAGATGTTGTGTACACATAAAATCTTTTTAACCTATTGCTTACTTTGATTTTCATTTCTCTCATACCAAAATTGGAGGATTTCCTTTTTTTTTGATAGCGAGTACTTCAATTTCTGCTTCAATGTACACAACTTCAAACTTCTATTTTGGGAATACCGTTCGTATCTCTAGGATGTACAATTCTTTTCTTGTTCAACTTTCAGTTATTCAGATTTATCTATTCTTAGATAGCCTTTAATGTACCTAAACCTCTTTCAATATCTTTCCTATAGAAAATAAATTTTGTTCTGTTTCAGGTGATTTTGGTATCATTTAATATTTACTCTCGTTTCGATGAAGTCTGTACTATCACCAAGGGCTTGGATCGCTTTATCGCTGCTATTCTGGCACTTTTTGGGCTTGAAAATGCTTTGTAACCCCAGAAAAATATCTCATGTTTGTTCATGTGAGCTGAAACTATTATGTTCGCTAACCAGTCTTCAGATTTCACTTCACCGCTGCCACATAACGACGTCTCCTTACGTTAAACCTTTCTGGACAGTGTTTTGCTAGTCCGAATATTCTACACTTCAAACAATTTAGGCCTGCGGTCTTTTTGTTTTCGCAATTATTGCTATCGACTTGTTTTGCTTATCCCGTAATCTAATTTCAATCAGAATAAGACGAAAGTAAACTTGCTGAAAAACAAGTTTATTGATTGGGCGTTCTTGTAACGAAACCATCTATCGCAAAATTTGTAATTCTGTTATTCACTAACCTTTTCAATTAGCTATTTAGTTCGTGGAAGTTCTTTTGTAAATGAACTATATTGGTTGTGGCATCTCAGTTGAGTCCTTTTGGTTTATTGGAAACTTTTCCAAGAGCTTATCTAATCGTTGACTCAGGTCTGTTCGTACGCTATATTATTCTTTCCTATATATTTCGTTTTCGTAAGTCTATACAAAACTTTATTTCCAGGCAAGCAAGCACATCGGTTAATTCATGCACGAAAAACACATACCTGGGCCTATAACCTGCTACACAAAATAATTTTTTAATATATACATAGCAATGCAGAAGATCTATCAGGTATGGTTTGTGCTGCCTATCTAATCATAATATTTCATTGATTTAAAACAACAATATGCTCAATAGATTTGTAGCATACCTCTTAAATACCCTGTTACGTGCTAATTTCGCAGCCCCCTGTATAGCTATGCTTTTGTGTTATATTGTATAGTATTAGGGATTTCCGCATTCTCTCTACGTTTAGTTGCCTTTTTGATCGGAACTAACTTCCTGTTGATAATACGACTGATACTTCCTTCATTCCGTTTGTTCGTGAAGCAACTTCTTTAAAATAATGTTTTAGTGGCATCGCCGCTAAATTGATTTTCCTTTTAAGTTGTGATATGGTAATTGCATTTGTGCAGATTTATAATTAAATTTTGATGGTGATTTCCAAGTTTTATTGGTACCGTAAGGGATTTACTAGTTCTTTTCGGAGCTTAGAAGCACGTTCTTGGAGGTTCGTTAGTTTTTTAATTTTCTTTATGTTCAGTCTCTTATACTGTGATTCTTTTGACAGGAATCGATATTTAATCGCCGTTAGCCGCATTTGGAGGCGGAATAACTTTATTACAAAGTCGCTTTCCATCTAAAGTACTTATTCAATGCTTGCTTTCTGCAACGGTGCATTCTGGTAATTCATCTTGTTTGTTACGGACCTTTTTATATTTTTCTCTTTATCTTACCTTAACTCATCGTTGTATATGCGGGTTGTTAAAAGAACACTACGTGGAGCTTCTTTCCCACGTACAGTTACTTGATTGCCGGTTGTCTTCTTGGATCACGCTACGTTCATCCTGGTTGGTGGCGTTGCTCTTCAGGTTGAAAGAACACACACCTGTATCATGAGTCACTTACGTTGCAGCAACTATTTATGATAATAATAACGTTTGATAATCTTTTATTGTAAATAAAACATTACTGTATATTTGTATATTATAATTTTCTGTGTTAAATGGTTTTTCCGTAGTGTGCGTGTAGCACTTAGATCTAGGTAATCATTTCTTATATCTATCATTCTTAAACCTAGGTATTCATTTCGTATGTACTTATAAACTACTATTAAATATATGGTGTATTATCGGTTTACATTGTTAGGAATTTTGCGAGTGAATGCAATACATATAGCGTTGCACCGTAATAGTTGAACAGCTCACTACTGGAGTTGATGATTGCGCAATCTGATTGGTACCTATAGTCGCGTTAATTTTAATGTGCCCTTTTAAATACATTTTTTGAGACTTGAAATTTAGTCAGCTTTATAGTAATAAGTCCCACTCACAGGAATTCTCACCCCGTTCAAATATAACTACACTTGATTGATTTGCTTTAATTGACTACTGATAATTTGTTTTGATTGATAATGATGCACTGTATATCATACCTAAAGACTTATTATTTATATGAGTGTCATCTGGGGTTTATATTTACAATTCTCGAGATATCTAAATTGGGAAAAGTCGACCACATTGGTAGTAGTCGCCAGTGTTGTTCTTTTAAGATTTTGTCGAAAATACTGGAACTATTTTAGACGATTCTTGGCGCCCATTGCATAAAACCTCTTGTGAGATCCGCGACCTCATACTAGTTAGCTGGCAGCCGAAAGACTTAACTGCGGTTAAAAGTTACCGTTTCCCAATTAGCATTGCCCATTTTGCTGCCATAGGGGCAACAACCCCTATTGGGTTTCTTATTGGAGGAACTGACGAAAAAGTTGTTGTAAAATGTTTTAAAAACAATAACCAATCACACAATAAAATCTAGAATTCTATATTATACGGAAGCTTGAGAATTATTCGCAACATGCAAAAAAAATTTTTCTAAAGCTATTATGGAACCTTACGGTGATAGATATAAAGATACTGAGGTGTCATATCGTTAAGAGAGTCGTCACGTTTGTCATTTTGAATCAAAGAATGGCCATGCAGCAACTACTCTAACTTCGTACACGATTGATGTTTGTTTGCATGTTGGTTGATTGGTTGTTGATGTAAGGAAACTGAAAGTAATGTTTTTTAGTTAATAACTAAATCATATTTTGAATGCAAATCCATATAGAAAGATTATCATCTCGACTAGGAATCGAACTCAGGACCTTCCGCATTCCGGGAGGGTTCTCTACTTCTGAGCCGCCTAAAGTGATTATCATCAGAATGACAATTTTGAATCGATTTCTTTGTATACATTTTTAAAAACGTGTGTTACGAACTTACAAAACTTTTATTTATAAAATAGAATATATTGTTCATAATAAATGTGCAAAACTCTTCCTAATTTATAATCAACATCTATATTATTCTTTCGACAAAAAATGACTGTAATGGTAGAGATAAGACCCGTATGTTCTGCTAACGCAGGGACGTAAGCCACAAGATTTCTGGTAGATTTATGGTTTACTCCACATTCATACGTTGAATTGATTCTTATACTTCTAAACCTCTTCAATGGGAATCTGGAATTTTGGTAAACATCAAGCAGTCTAGGAAAGGAACAGTTCGTCTCGATGGACTAATTAAGAACTGAACTAAACATTAAATATTGCAACTTTTTTTACCACTCTGATGAAGTCATCTTATAATATCGTTAAACCTATAAATAGCACCAAATTTGTTACACAAGAAAATCAGACATATTAATTGCATTTTTAGAGTCCATTAATCATTGCAGAAATTCATAATTATGTTAACTTTAAAAATGATTGCATGATTTAATTTAGGAACGCCAAAAAAATGAAATGAAATTTAATATCAGTGAAGCGTTCAAGCAACTACTGTAATTTAATGCATTTCCAACTTTTAGTCTTTTGATGTACGAAATATTATTTTATCAAAGCGAGTTGGAAACGACCTAAAAAAAATGTCTGTATTTTCGTTACTTTTATTTCCTTTGAGATACAAATACGTATCCCGGCGATATTTAGAAAGAAAAGTCGGATAAGAATTGGCGCCATTGCGGATCCGGCCACATGTTATAAAAAGTGTAAACTTTTTAAAAAGTTACAAAAACAATATGTTTATGACAGTGTAATTAATTATGATTAAGTTCCTTACCGTTAAAATTACAAGTAACAGAAGCGGCATGTTTGTCGTTTTTTATTTTCAGAGATTGTCAGTGCAAGATGTTTACTTATATATTTTATTTTATTAAAATATAATATGTGTTAAAATAAATATCAGTAAGGTTTGAAGCAAAGCACTTTTGCTACAGCTGTATAAATTGTATACAGGGTGATTGAGACATAACTGATATCCTTTAAATGGTTGGTAGAGGGCAGGCAGTAGAGCTCATTTACCTTGACAAGTATTGGTCAAAAACGAATAGTTTTCGACGAATGAATTTTAAAGTTTTATTGAATTTTTGGATCCTGTCCTGACCTTGGATCCTTTTGGATCCAAAATTCATTAAACTTTAAAATTCATTTTCTGGAAAACTATTCGTTTTTGACCAATACTTGTCAAGGTAAATTAGCTCTACTGCCTCCCCTCTACCTACTATTTAAAGGATATCAGTTATTTCTGAATCACCCCGTATAATGCAATGCAACATACCAAGCACATTCGAACAGAAGAAACCTTACACATTGGTCCATAAATAACTTTAATACAGGGACAAAATACCCTCTAGTTATTACCACCACTTGATCATAGTATTTTTCAACTTCTTTGATATATTCAGTAATTTGGATATTGTTCTTTCGTAATATATTCTGGGTATTTGGATCTACGTATCATACTTACTATTATGAGTCGATGGTTGAAGAACCTTGCCTTACCTTAAAAACAGTTAGAGATGTCTCTGTACTGTTTTAATGGCGTATTTAAGTAACCACCGACTCAAAGCTATGCATTCACATATATCGGTTATGTTACAACTCTCAAAGTTACGAAAGCTGTTACGGATGGCCTCAAAATAACCGAAAGGTATTCAGTTATTGGTTGAAGTATGGCCGAACAGGGTTTTAGCAATGCCTGTTTAAAATAACAGATGCTCCTTCTTTTTGTCCGTTTTTAAAACGTTTTTGTAATACCAATGTTTATGGTAATACCAATATTAGTTTATGGTAAACCTCCCGGAAACAGAGTATTTTGTATCAAGCGTTTGAACACGAGAATCCTTGCGGGATGGCGGTAGGGGCCCTAAAGGTAATTAATGAACGTGTGCATAAAAGTGAATCCGTTTATCCCCCGCTCCAAACTCATCGCCTGATTTGAAGAATTTAACAACTTAAGAAAGTCCTTGGAAGATTGTAAAAGGGCCTGTTTCAAACTAGGCACATGTTGCTTTGTACAATATCTGGGTGCAGGTGCGCAGTTGTAACGTCTAAAATTCGCTTCCCAAAGTTGTGATTATGTTTTCCAGAGTATAAAACACATCGTAATTTCCAGTTTGTGCCCAATCATTTACCAGAAAGAAAGTTGACTAGACGGAATTGCAACTGTGAAGTACGCCCAACACCGCGTGCACTGCCACAAAGACCAATTGGATCATACCTCCCAACTCGACCCTTGACCGTAACGGCCACCTCGAAACTCCGCCTCTCCACGCTTATGTATTGGCATCGCTGTCGACGCTGACCACAACGTAACCTAACCTAACGACTGCCTGAAGGTGGTTGTAGTCACAATCTTCTTTTAATAATTATATTTTGTACAGTTGGTCGTTGTGGTCATGTTGACTATTGCGGCAATTTACCACAGTTGGCCGTACATAACGAGACGCTAATCCATAAATGTAGGTGGCCGTTGTGATTAATGGCGGGAGGGGCGGGGTTTTGAACTGAACGTTATGGGCAAGGATTGAGTTAGGCGATGGTCAAATTAGCGATTGTTGCTCTCCGGGCGATGTTGGTGGTCAATGGCTGGCCCTGGTAATCCCCAATCCTTGATTAGGAGTAGGGATTAAATCAATCCTAGTCACTAATTTCAAGCAAATATTTTTAAAAATCCAATCGCTAATCCCAAGAATATTTTGAAAAATCTGATCCTTAATCCCTAATCCTAAGAAATATTTTTAAAAATTCATTTCCCAATGCCTAATTTCATAAAATATTTTGAAAAATCTAATCCTTGATTTCTAATTCTAAAATATATTTTTAAAAATTGAATCTCTAATTCCAAAAATATTTTAAGGAAATCTAATCGTGTATCACTAATCCAAAAATATTTTAAAAAATTCAATCTTCAAGTTCAAAAAATATTTGGAAAAAATATAGTCTGTTATCTGTAGACACATAAAATATTAAAAAAAATTCAACTACTAATCTCAAACAGTCTTTACAAAATCTAATCCTAATTACAAAAACATTAAGAAATTGATTTCTTGAATCCAAAAAATATTTTGACAAATATAATCCTTAGTTCATCGTCCTAAGAAATATTTTAAAAAATTCAATCCCCAATTCCTGATTTCATAACATGTTTTGAAAAATTTATTCCTTGATCTCTAATTCTAAAAAATATTTTGAAGGAAATCTAATCCTTTATCACTAATCCCAAAATATTTTTAAAAATTCAATCTTCAAGTACAAAAAACACTTCTGAAATCGTAAAAACATTTTGAAAAATATAATCCTTGATCTCTAATTCTAAAATATATTTTTAAAAATTGAATCTCTAATTCCAAAAATATTTTAAGGAAATCTAATCCTTTATCATTAATCCAAAAATATTTTAAAAAATTCAATCTTCAAGTTCAAAAATATTTGGAAAAAATATAGTCTATCTCTAGACACAAAAAAAATTTAAAAACAATTCAACCACTAATCCCAAACAGTCTTTTACAAAATCTAATCCTAATTACAAAAAAATAAAAAATCGATTTCTTGAATCCAAAAAATATTTTGAAAAATATAATCCCCAATTCCTGATTTTATAACATATTTTGAAAACTTTAATCCTTGATCACTAATTCTAAAAAATATTTTGAAGGAAATCTAATCCTTCATCACTAATCCTAAAAATATTTTTAAAAATTCAATCTTCAAGTACAAAAAACACTGAAATTCTAAAAATATCTTTAAAAATATAATCTTTAGTCCATCATCCTAAGAAATATTTCTAAAAATTCCTGATTTCATAACACATTTTGAAATATAAATAACAATATTATGAAGGAAGTCTAATCCTGTATCACTAATCCCAAAAAGTGTTTTTAAAAACTTGTTTTAAAGTCTAAAGATATTTTGAAAAAATTTAGTCTTTTATCTCTACTCACAAAGATATTTTAAGAAAAATTCAATGCCTAGTCCTAAAAAATATTTTTAAGAATCGATTTCTTAAATCCAAAAATATTTAAAAAATCTAATTCATTTACACCAATATTTAAATTACCAAAAATATTTAAAAAAAATTAGAAGCCCTGCGATGAAGTGTGCGATGCCTAATCCCAAAAATATTTTTTAAAATTCAATCTCTAATTCAAAAAATTTTTTTATAATATTAATTGTTAATCATTAAGCCCAAAGAAATATTTAAAATATCCAATCCCCAATCTCTAATTTAAAAAATATACTTTAAAAAAATTGAATCCTCAATCCCTAATTCATTTTTTAAATCCACTCCTCAATTTTTAAAATATTTTTAAAAATTTATTCTCTAATCCTTCTGAAAAATTGGGGTATTACCCAGTCCTGATTACCCGGAGGAATGTATGTTTCTTAAGTATTGACCATCTGATAACGTACAGTTCCATACCTATCAATGAATTGGATACAACAACCTTGGATGACGATATCTGAAAATAAGTTCCGAGTAAGCCAAGGATTTATATTGAAGAGTTTCTATATTCTGTTGAAACAAAATCGAGCTATCAGCAGGCCCATAATCGCAAGTTTAGAAAGATTTTATGATGAATTAAAAAAAAAACGAAAAATCAGTTTGGTCACCTGCCAAAAATCCAGTCTAGTATTGTTCCTGATGACTTATTGACGATAATGACATAAAACTAAATTGTATCAATCAATTTAGGCTTGGTATCCAAACAGCAAAGCGTCGGCAACTTTGTCTGTGATCATCCATTGGTGTCTTTACCATATAAAATTATGTAAGGACACTTTTTAAATACCAGGTATAAATGATGAAGTAATGACTATACCTTCTAAGAATCTAAAAACTACAATACGTAAAAACTCAAACTTTCTTTGAAACTAGGGATTTCTGAACTTCCTAATCTTTGAAATCTTATACTCCAAAACTCTATGACCATGAGAGTATCAAGCTTCAAATTGTGTTTATAATGTTTTTAAACTTTTCAAAATTCTCAGTAATTCTAAAATTTAGATGTGTAAGTGAATACCTTAAAAGATTCCGAAACTCTTAAGGTCTCAGTTTATTTTGGCCGCACCCACGGTGAGTACTTTTGCTCATAACTTCAAAACTTCGTTAACGGAAAATGTTTGTGGAATTGAACTTGTTTCTGTTACAAAAAAACTGGACACAATGAAAAAAGCGGATAACTAACTAATGATGATTAAACCACAAATTGGACATTAGTACACAATCACCGGACGCAACTGCTATATAGGTACGAGTATGCGATGTCGACGGAAACACTTTTATTCGGCTGTACTTTTGGAGCTTGTGGTAACTTGATCAATTTTTTCGTCATTCGCCATAGTTTTTCATATCTTGTTCGTCTCTTAAATGAAAGATAAATTATTTTCTAAACTACTGCACTCCATCCGCATTCCCTGCTGGCGTAATAGTCTAAGAAATCTTTCTTTCCACTTTCTTCCCGTAATATAAAACAGCATGACACCTTCTAAATAAAGGTATATCTTCTTGTGACTTTTCTTCATCAGCTCAGAATATGGGTTCTTTAGTTCCTAGCGAATAAGAGACTTGTCTTGCCTCATGGGATGCTTGGTGGCACAGCTTGCGTATTTCAGTTCTAGCAGCCCTCTTCCTAAAGTAGACATCACCGTTTCAACCTTCATAAACTGCTCTTCGTCTGATCTTAGAGCAAGACGCTAGACTACTTCCGAGAAAACTTCTTGATCAACAACAGCGCTTTCTGTCTATGACTAGCTTCTTGCCCTGGAAACTTTCTTTAGCATTAAGAAAGTATTCTTGCTACCGTGCCCAAATATCGGGATGTTCGCCAACGGATTGTTTAAAAACGGTGGAAAACGCAAACTTGATTAGGTGCTTGTAGCTTGCCTTCTGGACCTAATTTACTCTTTTCCCGCTTAGCAACTTGCACATAATGGTCATGAAACACTCAGCGAAGTTTGACGTAATGTTAGCAACGATTGACCAATTTGCAGAAGGTATTGCTGAGACTTTGATCTGTTAGCTGTAGGTAGAACTTCTTGAAAACGTTTTCCCACTTTTTCAAAAGTAGCTTTTACAGTCGTGTGTCACCTCTAAGATATGTTTATGGGTTCTTCAACAAGAGCGACGACAGTGACGCCTTCTTCCGAGCCTTTCTGATGTTTGGTGGTTGTAAATGATCATAGCAATGGCATCCTTTTCAAATCTAGTATTACAAAATATTTGGGTCAATTTGAGATTGATATTAGAACATCAGCATTAAAGTCAAATTAAATATGGTGTTACCAGCATTGGTAGGAACATTTTGGGGTAATGAGCGTTGGTCAACTCACACCAAGAAATGTTTGGTTTAAGCAAATCTCTATCACTTTTCATTGCTACAGTCTCTATTGGAGTCCTCCCTGTATAAACGAACTCCATGTTAAGATTTGTAAATCAGGGCATGGACTTTAATACTCCTCGTGAACCCAGAGACAATGACGTCATCATTCATGATCTAGGATGGTGTCCTGATTTACCTCAGTTCCTTTCTTTTATATCCGCGCTTGTCACATGTAACTGTAATTGTAATTAGATTGTTTGACGTTTGTGTCTCTTATACTGATGTTTTATAAGGACTTATAATGAAAGACTACTGGGTGATACACAAATAATGACTTTTTTCTACTTTATACTTATTAACATTGCTACCTCTGCGTTGACACTATATAAATATGTATAAGATTACTTAGACCAACCGATATAAACGATGGCGATAAAAAAGGATGCCCCCTTCCCATCACCACAGAACTAGTGCTTCACTTACCCTCTTTTCAGCCTCAATGTACATCGCTTTGCAATAATGTGACCTTCAGAGCGTTGAAGTATTGACTTGCGGTAATTCTGTGTAAAATGATCGGTAATGCTATTGGAGTGTATTACGAAAGCATTTCTTCGAGGATGAAAGCGCAGTCGTCGTGTCTAAAGAAAACTGGAGAGTAAGTCAGAGCATCACACAAAAATGTGTGTTGATTTATTTTGTAAGAAAATACAGCCTTGTAACTCTTCTCGACGTAGACCCTACTCCAAGGCAGTGTCGGTGGGTGCATACGTCAAACTCGGGGCACACGACAAACTGGTCTATCGCTATCATGCTCGTACGCACTCATTAAAGCAGTGTATCATCATGTGTTGCACTACGAGTGCCCCGGCTTTGACTTATGCACCCACCGCTACTGCTCCAAGGGTTGATCTAGCCCTAGGATATCATACACCTAGTATGTCATGTGGATAAGCTAACGTCTACAAAATAATTTTGTTTTCAAATTATATATCCGTTTAGTGCGAGTATAACATCAAGGTAGTAGGTAGGTAGCCAAGTAAGGGCTCTTCCCACGCGCGTACACGAGTATGCATCTCATTAGGAGTAATTTATATAGTCTGCATATCCTTGGAAATAATGTATGCAGTCTGCATCTCATTAGAAATAATGTATACAGTTTGCATCTCATTATGCATTCATATATTCTTCTCATCCTACGTAATTTATTCAATTATACAGTAAGGCTTCCGTGTTCAGCAGTATATAAACCCGCTTGTTTGGCTTGAAAGTCAGTCTGTGCCAAGACTCAGAAGAAGCCTCATCAAGAAACAAGCGGGTAAGTGTCTTTTTATTAATTATGGCTTAGTTCTGCTTAGTTATGAGTGGGTTTCGCAAAAGCCCTCTCTTTGGTTTGGTTCCGACCACCCTCATGATTATATTAGTTTTAGGAGGACATGTACGTCCTCACAGTGTATAACCAATGTTTGTAACCTTTTGTAGCCTATTGTTTTGTTGTTAGTATATAGTTGTTTTCTATGTCTTGTGTTTACTTTCCTCTCTACCTATGACTACGTCCTCCAGTCACGAAAACCCCACGTGACACTATTATATATGAAAGTGCATGAGTTTTGGAACTGAAGACTTCTGTCGCATCTCACGAACCCTGGCTGTTTGACTAAAAATCGAGATCAAAGAAAAAATAAATAAGATCTGTAGAACAGATCGCCTGAAGGTGAAACGTCAACGAGAAAGCTAAGTGAATAATTGAAATCACACGATAAAACAATGAGACAGCCAGAAGAAAAGTTCTACGACGTACGATTCTATGGGGTTTAAGAAAGCCAGTAGATTCTGTGTTGTCATGATCACAGATAGGGATTTTCGGGATATCACGGATTATCATATATGCTGCAGTTAGGTAACTGAGTTGGTGGTTTGTGCAGTTTTATGGAATCCTGAACTTACACGTTGATATTCTTCTAGCGGTCTGTGGCCTGATGAATGTTGTGACAGAACCGTATGTTAGACTTCTGCATGACTGGAATTCATCACGCGATAGTATTTGGTCATCATATGCTTCTTTTTTATCTTATTCCATGAGATAATCTCAATGATATATGAATTGTTGGATGTTGCAAAAAATACTATCCTATACGTTTGCAATGTCTTGGAGGTCACATACAAGACAGCTTTGGCATCTTCGGTTAACCGTTAAGATATACCCAAAAACCAGGAAAGTCTGTCGAAAGCCATCAGCCATAAGATGACACGATCTTTGAAACTGAAACTGGAAATGTTGAACCTTTGAATAATGAGATTCTCAAACTGTTAAACCTTTCGAAATGTGATTCACTGAAACTGTGAAACTCGATTTCTAAAGTTTAAAAATTCCAATAATCTAAAGTAGTTATAATAACTTTGCAATCCCCAACTTATGAAACTCATAAACTTAGAAACCTTTGAAGTTTAGATGAGACTCTTAAAATCAGCATTTTATAAACTCTCTAATATAAGAACTCGACATGAACACATAAGAAAGAAAAGAAGAAATCTCAAGAAAAGAACATCTCTAAGCGTCAGAAACTCTTACTCTGAAGTGTTGAAGCATTAGCTTTTTTCTAATCTGTATTTACCTATCGAAAGCATCCAAATTACATACTATGTATACAGTCTTGTAGTAGCTTCATCTATATACCTGTCTTGTACAACTACCAGATATATCATCTGAGGTCATATCAGCATAAGAAAAGTTAATGTAAACAGAAAAAGGCCTAAAAAACTAATCTAATCTACCATTATAATCTCTAGTAATTATATTTTAATTTTGCAGATCATTTCATAACTTTTGACGTGGATGAATGTAACACAAATAGACTCTTCTGCAATAAAATATGGCAAGCGACGAAATTTACAAGAAAATGGATAGAAAAAGTATCGGAAGTGCAAATATTAGGAAACATATTTGAGGAAAAATTATCGAAGATGGATAGGTGGATATTAAGCAGACTATCGAACATGGTGCGGAATGTAAATGAAGGACTCGAGAAAAATGAATTTTCTGTTGCCACGACTTCTCTTAAGAATTTCCTTTATTACGATTTTTGTGACGTGTATTTGGTAAGTAATTATTTTTTTTATTTTTACACTCTTTCACCCTCTGTATCTAAATTGAAACTTAACTTGATTTTTCGAGATCAGAAATGCAATTTTAATTTCTTAATAACGGCCGTTATCGTTCGTTACATCTTTTCCGTATTGTTGAAATTAATTTTTTGACAGGTTTCAAGCAGCAAAAAAATTAATATAAAAAGCTAAATTCAATTAAATGGTAGAAGAGTAGAAATGCAATATCTCGCTTTGTTTACTTTCCTTTTTGTTTTGCAGGAAGTTGAAGAGTATGAGATATTTAATTTTTCTACTTTGTTTTGTATGAATTTTGCTTTCTATAACGCTATAAATATACTCTTAACATTTCCATTAATGTTTTTATTTTACTTTTCTTCCTTCCGTTTTTAAAATTATTCATTATTAAGTCTACTAATGAATGCAACATGAAAATTGATTTTTTGTTGATTAAAAGCGTCGTTTTTTTACGACCTTTACCAGTCGAGGCTTGCCCTATCGGATCTATGAGTGAATTTTAAATATATAGAGTAAACATTAAATACATCACACTGAAAATGTGAATTTTCATTCGGTTAATGTGCCTGGTTGTTATGGAGTTGAATAAACAAAAACAATTTTTGTGTCAATCCGGACGAATTTTAGAATAATAGTTAGTGTTTTTCGACTTAAATGACGAAGTACTTTATTACCGAGCCTTGGTCGGTAAGTTGAACTTACCGCCCTGAGAGCAGAGCTTGTAAATGAACCAAAACGCCCGATCGGACAAAAAAATATTTATTTACTTACATATTATATTCTATTCAAAAAGTACAATACCTAATTTAATTTGTTCTTTTTATTAAATAACTGTTAAGAAACGACAGTACAAAGAAACAAGAAAAAATCCAGACGTCTAATGTTCTTTAGACCAAAATAGTATATATGTATTGTGTTACAAGTGCTGAAAAGTATCAATTTCTCACGAGTGTGAAGAAGTTGCGGCATGAGACGAAGTAGAATGCCACAATCACACGAGTGTGAAATTGCCGATTTTGCACGTGTTACACACTATACTTTATCTACGAACACAAAAAAAAGTAATAAAACTCCAAAAGCTAAGAAAAATATTTTAATCTAGTGTTTATACTCGCATTCATATTTTTCACGTGAAATCTCTGACAGTAAATTAAGAGATGTTTGTTTGCTTCGATGTGTTGGAGGTGTACAGTGTACACTCCATTTTTGCCATCATCGGATTCACTCATGATAAATTCAATTGCCAATGTTATTTTTCAAAATAAACTTTTAGAATTATTTTTTTAAATTACAAAACGAAATAAGGCTATAGCCAATGTTAAACAAAACGTGTCACCTACATCTGCATAGCGCTATCTTTTGCCTAACCCCTTTTCCGCGTAATGTAAATATATTCTGGAATGCATTGCAGGTGCTGTGGGTGACAAGGAAAGAGAGCTTTAAGTGTACCTATCGCGCTTGCACTTGTGAATTATATGAATGAAATGTTGCAATTATAAAAGTTTGTAAGCGTTCGGGGAGTGCCCCGGGGTTTGCCTCGGTATGTGTCTCTGCTCGGACACCAATTTTGTATGGAGCTTGCTTACGAAGTGGCGCAGTGGGGTTTTCGATGATCGGCGGTAACTCTCGGGAGCCAGTTATTTTAACGTGGTATTCTCCACGGATTCGGATAACTGCTAGTGGAGAAAGGATTACTCCTAGGGAACTGCTGGCGTTGTTGAGGACGGCCCAGTCTGGATCACTTTACCTGTTCCTAAAGCTTTCACAAAATAAGAGGGTGTTAATGCTAACAAATAAAACATGCAATTATTAAACCAAACAATATTTATTTCTACGAAAGCCCCAACCCTCCAACAAGCTTCAATTTCTAAACTTACAAGTCTACGGTTACCTACAATAGCCACAGCAAGCGGGGTGCAATACGGCGTGCAATAATAAGCAAGCATGCGAATACGGAGTCGGGATACGGGGTCGTGCAACGGGATGTCGGGCAATGGAGGACGGACTGGAATAAGGGGAACGGGAAGAGATTTCCAGGCTACGCACAGCGAGGTCTCGCAAAAGGGGGTAAGGAAAAAGGAAGAGGCCTCCAGGCTACGCACAGCGAGGTTTCGGAAAAGGGTGCGGAGTAAGGAGAAGATTACCAGGCTACGCACAGCGAGGTCTCGGAAAATCGCTCGGGGCGAGGGGTGAACGAAAAAGCGGGCGGGAAGGGTATCGGAAAGTCGGTAAGTCTGGTCTGCTAGGCTGGGTGAGCTGGCTGGTCCTGTAGAGAGTCCTGGACGCGGACAGAATAAATCGTTGCTTGCACCTCTTTATATAGGTGCGTGGGGAAAATAGTAGGAGTAAGACGGAGCGGCGCACTCCAAATATCGGTTAGGGAAAGGACGCGTGCTCTCGCTTGAGTAGGTCGCTTATCCGAACGGCGACTGATTGCAACAGTCGATAAGCACTTTTATTCTTAAAACAAAATTTTGTAACTTCGTTACAAGTTCTCATTATTTTTATTTAGCAATAATGAATATTATTAATAGATATTAACAATTATATAATGTTAAAAATTAATTAATTTTACGTTAATTCAACAACAATTTTATAATAACTTTGTATAGTAATAATATATAAATTACGGTAAGTTGCCTCAATAGATGAACGGTTAGAGACCTCGCTTAGCAAGCGAACAGCCCAAGGTTCGATTCCCCACCGGAGTGATAATCTTTCTATATGAATTTGAATTCAAAATATAATTTAATGTAAAACATTAATCAAACAGAAATAAATTAACCTTTATCAAAATTTTTAACTTCTATATTTCAAATAAATAATATCAATAATAATACATGTGCTGACATCTATAGCGTTTTAATAGAACTACTGATCGTGCGATATCATTTCCCACGATCATTTTCGTTCAGTTTAGAGATTGTGATCATTGAGTCATTTTTATGGTTACTAGACTGCGCGAAATGTGTAATTTTCGAAAGTGGTCGTAGATAAAATAGTTTACTAATGATGCTCACGATCACCTGCTAGATATCTACCGAACGTCTTCAAAATTAATCCATTACAACGTAATGTGTACTTTACATCATTTTTGACATTTTTTAATTCCAGATTTACAAATTAAACGGAGCAATGAATTAATTTTTAATTAATAATTAAATCATTCTTTCTTTAAATTAATTTCATTTTTTTATTATGTTATGTAGATTCCTATCATTATTTTATTATTAATCACGTGGTGTTCTATTTTTGTAGTTTTCTTCGTCAGTAGTGCTATTGCAGAAGTTGCACTGTTAGGTTGAACGTGAGTTCATATTCGTGACACGTCGATTTTTAATAATGTAATTAACGTTTAATTTGAACACTAATTAATTACGTATATGTACGTAGCACGGTTTTCCTTTATCTGCAGAATTTATTAGTGTAGTTTATAAGTGTTTTAAACTAAATATTGTGTTATTTAAACGAGAGTTTTGACTAAAATAAAGGTTAAAAAGAGGAAGCTACTAAATAAGTCACTGCAGAGGCCGATGATAGTTATAGGGGTAGTACTTTATTTTTGAAACAAGAAACAATGGTATTTTGGGCCAACTAAGAAATTATCGAAATGAAAATTCCAGGGAGACTTTTAATAAAAATTGGCGTGTTCGAACTATTATGGGCTTGTGTTCATATACTCAGACACGCAATTCTCCACAGTGACGATGAAGAAAATGAACTAAAAATGCTACTCATACTTTTGATGGAATCGTCAAGCTTTTACAAAAGATATTGCTCCTTAATTTAATTGTTTTTAGGTAAATGAAGACATATTTACATCACATTTATTTCAAAACGAACAACTACGTGATTTACGTCAAGAGTTTTAGGTGAAGGCCGCAATACGTGTTTGATAATTTTATTGGTCGATGAAATCCACTCTCTAATACAAATTGGCTTTTTTGATGCGAATGATACGACGAATCACAGGTTAACTACATTACATGTGTATTAGATTCACTTTTTCGTAAAATGTTGGATATTAAAATTTTACAATATTATCTTGACGATTTACTTCTGGCGGCGAACTTATGAAACGTATGCTATGAACACGATGGTGCAACACTACATGTTTTTAAACAAGGACTTCCAACATATTATCATGTTATTTCACATACAAAAAAGGAGTTCACCCACACTATAATTTTAAATAAGCATGTTTATGAAATTTCAAAGCGACACGTTAGATTGGTTGCATAACCTCAATTTTCAAGATAATAATCTTGAGTACCTAATTTTTCTTTACTAAAGTAAGATATGTTTATTTATAGTTAATATGCTCACTAGTACACTAAAGTCAGATAAAGGACATCTGAAAAATTGATTTTTCCATATAATTTAGCTAACGATTTGGATGACGATTATTTAATTTTCAATTTAATGAAGTTTAGGCCAATTTTAATATCAGATCTAACCTAAAACACACAAGGTGTATTGTAATGGGGAGGCATACAAGTATTTACTATCTTACCTTATCAATTATTAGTTAAAAATGTGTTTTCATGTTAACGAGATTCCTCAGTTGTATAATATTCTTCTATTCCAAAATTTTACAGCTCTTGGTTAAATATCTTTGGTGGAGGGTTGTAAAACTGCTTTATTCCCAGATAATTGTTACTATCTTAAATGTAGGGGCTGCTTCTTATTAATGATATCAGATAAACAACATGTAATTATGTTGCGCCTTTGGAACGTTCATTAAAATACTGTAAAGTATTTTTGGATAATTAATGTCATTGATATTCAGTTGCAAGGTTAATTTTGGGGGGTATTTAATTTTCTATAAGTTTAATTATATTATACTATTATATTATTATAATATTACTAATTATATTCATATATCTAATTAGTTTAAGTGTTTATCAAGATTTATAAATAAAAATAGGGTTAAGAATATTTAGAAATGTTAACAGGCACTTGTTTTCTCCAAAAATCACATAACATTCAATTGTTTCGACAAAAAAGATATAAAAGCACGGTCATTTTTGTAACAAACAGCTCTTCCAATTTAATCTTTCAAGTGCACAACCTTTTGAAGAGCATAAAGTACTTTAAGGTTATGTTTTAAGTTAAAACATGTAAACCAATCAATCTCAAGGTTTTGCGTTTAATGATATTTTTGTGAAACGTCAAAGTATTTGAAAATTAAGAAAGTTGGTAAATGTAAGTGACTAATTTACAAGTACTTCAAGTTAAACAAGTGTTTAATTTATTATTCGATGGAAATTTTATTAACTGCTAATAAAGAAAAACTTGACTGGACTGGATTATAAATGAATTTGGACTTTAATAAAAATTATTATAACAGTATATTTTTTGGAAATTCAAGATATGCAATTGTGTCATTCGAATCATCAAATTATTGAAGTGTTTATTAAATGAGAATGGAATACGCCTTAGAAAAGTTAACTGCAAGATGTATAAATAACTCGTAGCAACTTGCATAAGCACTTGCAATATTGCTGCTCGATTCACAGATATTAATAAATCGATTCGAGTGAACTAAACCAAAAGGAGAATGATCGAAAACCCATTTGAAAATGAACTGAAAATAAGTAGGGATGTAAATGAAACCAATCATAACTGAAATTAGGTCAAATTAAACCAATACAGAAATTAGGTCAAAACTAGATAATGAAGTTGTTTATCATAATTCACAAATTTATCTATCAAAGGAATTTTTAACAAAACAAAAAGGAGAAAAAGTGAAAGACAACAAAACAATATAAAGCAATTAGAAAAATTTAAAAATAAATAGAATTCATAAAAAAGAATAAATAAAATTAATAAATAATTAACCTTCAATTTTCTAACTTACAAAAATATGCACAGTTTACTGTTAAGTACAATAAGTATTTATTCGTTGTTAATGTACAATATGCACTTGCATAATAACTTAAACACTACAGTTTTAACTTTAAATGAGTAATAATGCGAGGCGAGGTAAACAGTATCCCTGGACACCAGTTTCTACGGCTTCTGAGTCTAGCTCGAAAGGAGGTAAACAATATCCCTGGATACCAGCTTCTACCCTCAAGCTCGTCGTAACTCGAACTAGGTAAGTTCAAAACTAGGTAAACTATCCCTGGATATCAGTTTCTAAGTTCTGAACGTCGTCGTAACCTGAACTGAAGTATCTGACCAAATTGTGGTGTTTATATACCATCCAATGGTCGCCCACTTCGCATATATTAAGTCGACTTAGCATAATATTCCGATACAGTTTTGATAATACCACATTAGTATTCAACCGTTAAGATAAAGATTCTGAGTACTGGAAAACGTTTGCGTACATTATGCAAATGCAAAATACGATTAAGATAAAGTTCTGAATATATTATTATCAACATGTGCATACATTACGCAAATGTAGAATATATTGAGATACGGTTATGAATATATTACCAACGTTCTCTTGCACGTGAATTTGTAATGAGGTCATACTTCTCTTATGTGTATAGCTTTATAAATGTTAACTAACGATGCTTCATCTTTTTTACCCCGAATCTCGTCCCAACACGAAAGTTCTCGTTTGATGGATTGTAGATCTTAACATCATCCATGGTGTATATAACCAAATCCTCTTATATTCTGAAATGTAGAATAACTCAATGTACACCACGACAGGGTTGTCTATACATACCAAGAAAAAATGTTAGCCAATAATCAACTAAACTTTAGTCTGTACAGAGCAAAGTATCCTCAACAGAGCCAACAATCAGCGCTAAAGATAATATCTATACAGCGCCAGCAATGCTCCAAAACTTCAACTCAAGTATCATCTACTATTTAAGGTTACTGAGGTACGACCCGTGTTTTCTTCAATCCCATAGCCATCCACGCCACAACGATCGGCAACGTCAGCGAGTTCTAGATCAAGGTCCAGCCCTTCTTCCATCCGAGGCGAAGAGCAGGAGAGAATTATCTTGAATGGGCTAGCGCAGCAGGAAGCGACACTTAGTGGAGAGGTCTTACCCTGTCGCACTCCAAGAAGAGGAATGCGACACCTCCTGCATTCACTTATCCACAGCTACAGTGCCCCATTCTACAACATCCTGTTGCTGAAGCTTTTCCATGATCAACTTCCCTGCTCCGAGACTCAATGTCTTCACCGGAACTATCCGAAGATGTCTAAGCTAGTCTTCATAGTATTTAGTATGTGATAACTTCTTGGTATGTTGTGCTCTGAATCGCTTGATGTGCTTGCCTTCTCAGAAAGTTGTCAAATCAATTAGTAATGTACGATTTCAACAAGCTATGCACGATTTCAGCCGTACAGCTCTACAAACAACCTGTCAGTATCAGTCAGACTCAAACTTGTTAAGTTTTTCTTCCTTAGTTGGATACTCGCTTGAAATAGCATGCAACAATAAGGGAAAGTTAGGAATTATCAGTTGGTGAACAATTCGGGAAAGTTTTTGTTTTAAATACTTGAAGAATAGTTCCGAATCTAAACATGAATTGCCTATTCCTCCTGGAGCTTCAGCGGCATAGAGAATAACAGATTGTATTAACAGTTTGATAAAGAACTGATTGGATAAGTTAAGGCAATTATAAGTTTTTCTTGGGATTTTCCTAAATTCCTAAATAATTTGAAGAAAATCATTAGTACAGTGGAGAAAACCTTCAAATTCTTTGTTGATAAATACCTTCAAGGGTAACCTTCGATGAGCGAAATAGCTTCACCCAGTAGAGAATTCAATAAATCTAATAGAATTAACAAAAAGTACCACACTAGTACGAAATTTATTTTCAGGCGTTAGCTTACTAGGGCAAGTCATTAACAAAATAACGTTAGGTAAGGAAGCACAAGAAAAGTAAGTTACTCTTTCAATGCAAGCAACTATTTTATATGATGAAGATATCCTCTATATGGTTCAAAATAAAAAAATCATAATTTCTGCAGCTTAAAACTTAGCAGCATAAAAGAAAGCCCTAGAAGATTGGAAAAAATTGATTAAAGTCAACCAATGAATGCAGTACACCCTCTCCCCATTCTACCAACGGAGAAAATAACGTTTTACTCCGTGCAATCAAACACTGCTGAGTTCGGTAAATATATCTGATCAAAAAGTTTTGTCTGAACCGTTCGATTATTCCAAAACATGGTTTCGAGGAAAATCCTGCTTGTTCGTTTATTATTTGGCAGAGCATCTTGACGTGCGTCAAACTCTTCGGATTTTCTTGATCAAGCTCGTGGATGGACATGCGCAGCTATGTTCTGTGTATTAAACTTCTTAAATTTGGTATTGTAACTTCGGCGTAATTTTTTATTTTTTCTAAAACCGTTTTTTCATCGACTTTATAAGACCGCTATTATCCATGATGAAAACTGTAAATAGGGGTAAATTAGTTTAAAAAATAAAGTACTTTCCAACTCATTAAAAGATTGTGTTCAATGATTACATATGGTAAGGTTAGGTAAACCCTAAAACAATTTTTTTACGCTCGAAAATATAAAAATACGTCCAAGCAATATAAAACCACGCGATCAACATCTACGTCGCTTTACTCACCTCCACCACAACATTTACCGAATCTTGCATGCAATACACAAAGTGAAGTCGTTTCATAACTGAATGTACATAAATAATAATAGATGGCTATACAGGCGAAATGTTATAAAGTCCAATATATCTTAATATTTGCTTTTAAAAGTGGACTCTTAGGGGATTTTTAGTAAACATACCAAGACTTGCTTGGTACATACCAGAATAATTATAAATGATAATGAAAACAGATTTCAATGATGACACTAGCTACGTTGGATGAAAAGTATTCTGCGCACCCATTTACACCAATGTTACCCTAGTGTACACTGGCACAACGAAATGAAGACGTAAATAATAATCAAAGATGCTCTCCAAATCGAACAGTACAGATCTTTATCTAAATTGACTGCAATATAAATTTTTTAGAAAGAGTTTTTTATCAAATTTCAATAGACTGGGCGTGTAGTTGGAACTGAAGCATTATACAAGAACGATTTATAGCGTTTGTAAGAGAAAAATAGACCCCTTAAAAAATAAAAAAGAAAAGCTTGACATGTTGTATGTATTAAAGAATTCATTTTATTCGTATTTTATAAACGATCTCAGGGAAATTTAATTTTGTTGGAATACTCATAAATCCACTAAAAATTCGCATAAATCTCACTAATATAACCTGTATATTTTTATTGTAGGCAAATGTCTACTAAAACAAACGAAACAACATTTTCTCATTATAAATTTTATCGATTAATATATTTACAGCCAACCAAAGTAAATAAATTGTTTAATTTAGGAAAGCACCAAACGGGGACTGCGACAAGTGGAAAGCGAGACCGCAGCGGGGCACTGTCGGACTCTTTTGCTTTCTCTGGACGTCAGTTTGCGTGCCCTGGCTCCCTTTATGCCTTATCTGTCCGAGCATTTACATCAGCGTTTACCCTTCCATTCTGGTTTTGTGCGCCAACTTGATTTTCCTCAGGTCAGTAAATTTTTATCAGGACGTGTCCACAAGTTCATGAATTTTATGGAGGCACCCTTATGTATACATACTACACATGCAGGGACTATACCTACTGACCGTTCTTTTTGATTTTCAGGATTTGAAATGGGCGAACGACGAATTGGAGTCCGAAATTCAGGTTTTATTAGATACCGTTGTTGCTATACGAAGGCTCAAGAAATTATTCAATGTCACTGCGAAACATAAACCTCAAGGTAAGAAGGGGGAGGGTTTTATTCTCCTTTTAGGGTTGCTCTTGTTTCCATAGATTTACGATTGTCTTGTGAATAAATTTCCTTTAGACTTAACAAGGATGGAGGGTTTGTAAAGCATTTTTCATTGACTTTTTGTTTGTAAAACCGTTTAGAGATATTTAAAAATATCTCTTTTAGAGAAAATGATTATTCTGTATGGGGTAGGGAATGCGGGTAAATTGTTTATTGTGAAATTCAGTTTTCCTAATGGTTAAGACTAACTTTTGTGAAGCCAATGAAAGTGAGCCACCACAATTGATTGCGATTACAAATTACCTAACCGCGAGCGGAATTAACTGACCGCAGGTAATCTTCCGCCGCCATTGTTTATCGTTCACAAAATAATCGCCATAATGATTTACAACTATCAGATTGATCTTTGATGAGGAAACCCAATGAATGTACTTAATAAAGAAAAAGGAAGAATATAACCCAGATTAATTTGTTAGTTAGTAAAATTTGATATACCCAAAAAATAAGAATTTAAGTCTGGAGACGTTTGAGGCCATGCTATATAAAACCATTTTTGGCGATCTATCGCTATTCATTATTTGTCGTCATAAAAACTGTACTATTATTTTGCGTACACGGCACATTTCGTGCAAAAATTTCGACGTAGTCTTCTACTTCTCTAGGTAAGGCGGCTGTACTAGTACCAGTTCATTGTTTGAACGTGCTAGTGATATGAAAGGCTAAGAAAGTTTGTTTCGGAAAGGTATATGGTTTCTGCCCCTTGGGAGAGAGCCATTTGAGAAGAGCCATTGGTTGAAAAACCTACTTTCCAAGTTTCCGGATCCGCACGTTTGGTAGAACTTGTTCTAACTTGTCCAAATCCGCGAATTCTTCTATAAACTGCGGCAAACACTTTTTTTGGGCTTTTGTCTTTAAGGAAACTACTTCCTATTGCGACTTACAGATTTTTTAATTATTTCTTATTACTGCCTCGCAAAGTAAACGAATGCATTCTATATTCAGTGTTCTATATTGTAACACTGAAACTTCCGGTCACTAATTATTTCCCGAAACTTTTTCGTAAACTTCCAAACATGTCAAAATAATCACTAAAAACAGCAAAGTTTATTACAACTCTATAATCATTCGCTTTGGCGATTGCCGATACCAATATAAAGTTCACAATTGCACCTACACTTAAATGTGGAATGGCACCACTAACCTTAATTATTCTTTTCATATCATATTTTGGCAGATAACAACTTCTCTTTAATTCTTATGTGAATCTCACTCTACACCTAGCACGTCTAGATATAGTTTAACGGGTATACTGGGAGCTACAAAAATTATTTTTTTATAAAAGAAGTGAAACTAATCGTTACATACCGTGTCGCATAATGTCACGGATGGTTCACCACGAAAACAAAACAAAACTTAAATAGTGGCGATACTGCCAATCAAATAAATCACAATTTTTTTGTTTCCAAGCGAAAATCGAGTATTATATTTTTTATGGTACAATATTTTACATACTGCATTCTACATTTTGCATTTTACATTCTACATTCTCTATTTTGCATTCTACATTCTTACATTCAGCATTCTATATTTTACATGCTGCATTCTATATCCTGCAATTTACCTTCTATACTTTACATCTCGCATCTACATTCTACACTTAAATTCTACATGTTGCAATACGCATTCTACATTCTAAGTTGTACATTCTGAATTCTACATTTTGCTATCTACATTTCACATACTACACTCTTCATTCTATATTTTACATGATGCATTTTGTATTCTACATTTTGCATTCTACATTCTGCATCTTAAATTTTACATGCTGCATTTTATATTCTGAATTCTACTTTCTGCATTCTATATTCAGCATTCTATATCCTGCATCTTACATTTATGATCTACATTTTGCATTCTACATGCTGCATTGCATTCTAAAGTCTGTACTATGCTATTTACACTTGCATTCTATATTCTACATTTAAATATTTTAAATATCTAAATTTTGCATTCTACATTCTACATTTTACATTATACATTCTATACTCTGAATGAATTATAATTTCCTGCATATTCACCATTCTATATTTTACATTCTGCGTTCTATATCCTGCGTCTTCTCTTCTACATACTTTTCTTCTACTTACATCGAAACTTTGCAGTCTACATTCTGCATTCTACATGCTGCATTAAGCATTCTGCATTCTATATTCTGAATTTTACTTTCTGCATTCATCATTCTGCATTCTATATTCTGCATCTTTCTTCTGCACTTTACATTTTGCATCCTACATGATGCATTCTATATTCTACAATTTACATCTAAATTTTGCAGTCTACATTCTGTATTTTACATTATATATTTTCCATTTTATATCCTGAATTCTATTTCCCGTATTTGACACAGCATTCTATAGTCTGCATCTTACCTTCTGTATTTTACATTTATCATCTACATTTTGCTTGCTACATTCTACATTGTACATACTGCGTTAGGCATTCTGCATTTTACATTCTACACTTAGTATTCTATTTCCTGTATTTTACATTCTGCATCTTACTCTCTTCATTTCACATTTAGCATTCTACATGCTGCATTAGGCATTATACATTCTGCATCCTACATTGTGCATTCTAAATTCTACATTTTGCTATCTACACTCTGCATTCCATATTTCACATTCTACATTCGATATTCTACATTTTAATTTTACATCTAAATTTTGCATTCTACATTCTGTATTTTACATTATATATTTTGCAGTCTATATCCTGAGTTTTACTTCCCGTATTCTACATCAGCATTCGATATTTTACATTCTGCGTTCTATAACCTACATCTTAGCTTCTGTATTTTACATTTAACATCTACATTTTGCAATCTACAATCTACTTTCTGCATTGTACATTCTAAATTCTACATTTTGTTATGTACACTTCGCATTCTACGCTGCGGATTCTAAATTTAACATTATGCATTCTATATTCTACAGTTTACATTTTGCATTATATCTATTTGGCATTGTATATTTTACATTGAACATCTACATTCCGCATCTTACATTCTACATTCTGAATTCTACTTCCTGAATTTCATATTTAGCATTCTATATTATACATTCTGCTATATACACTTCGCATTTTACCTGAGCATTCTAAATTTAACATTATGCATTCCTTTTTCTACATTTTTAATTATACATTCTGCATTTTACGGTATATATTCTGCATTCTACAATTAGTATTATATATATTTTGCATTCTATATTCTACATTTTACTTGTACATCTACATTCCGCATCTTACGTTCTATATTCTGAATTCTATATCCTGAATTCTACTTCCTGAATTATACATTTAGCATCTCCTTTAGCACTGTACCTTGTGCATTATAAATTCTACATTCTGATATCTACGTTTCGCAATTTACGCTGTGCATTCTATTTAACAGCTACATTTTGAATTGTACATTCTGCATTTTACAATCTACATTCTCTATTAAGCATTATATTTATTTTGTATGGTATATTCTGCATTTTACATCTACATTCAGCATGCATCTGGTTTTATGTCCTGGCGTTATGTATTTTACAGATGTTTACATTATCCTTTTACAGGGTGGTCGGAAGTTCATTAAGACAGAGCGGTTATTTTGTAGGATATCCTGATAAATTAAAATTGTACATTGAGCATTCTCGTATTCAACATTCTACATTCTAGGCTGTATGTCCTAAGCTCTTCCTACTACGTGAAATTTCGTTATTAACTATACTATATTAGTTTTGCCTTAGTTTCTGAGATACCAGGTCTGCAATTTTTAACAGCCCATACCCTTGAACCGTAGCCCTTGAGGTTAAATACTGTTTTCTTAGATAACAGCAGATTTAGGAAAAACTTGCATAGCTCTATTTTAATAAAACTTTTTGACATTTTTTCATACTACATAATAAGCATTAAATGTTTATTAATTTTAGTACAGTCTGTTCTACCTACTAACATTCTGTATTATGCACTCGTCATTCCATATTCCACGTTCTCCATTCTAATTCTAAACCCGATATTTGGTATCCTACATTCTACGTTACCCATTTAACATTACACATTCTTCATTACACATTCTACATTACATATTCTGCATTACACATTCTACATTACACATTCTACATTACACATTCTTCATTACACATTCTTCATTACACATTCTACATTACATATTCTGCATTACACATTCTACATTACACATTCTACATTATATATTATACATTCTACGTTCTACGTTCTACGTTCTACGTTCTACGTTTTACGTTTTACGTTTTACGTTTTACGTTTTACGTTTTACGTTTTACGTTTTACGTTCTACGTTCTACGTTCTACGTTCTACGTTCTACGTTGTAGGTTGTAGGTTGTACGTTGTACGTTATACGTTGTACGTTGTACATTTTACATTCTACATTCTATATTCTACATCTCAAATTTTATATTACACATTTTAAAATCCACATTCAACATTCCACATTCTACATTACGCATCTTACATTCCACATAAATTCTAATCCACATTCTACTGTCCACACTTTACATTCTACACTTACACATTCTACATTCTACACTCTATATTCCATATTATTTATTTTGTGTCCGAAATAGAAATTAATTTAAAACTATAAAATTGTATTCACCCAATTGTGCTGCAAGCCTTGTAATATATAATTTTTATTATTTATTGTGCATTATTATTCAGATGTGTATAATTATACGGGCTGATACAATATTTAAGATTGTGTTTCTTTTTCATGACCTATTTTAAATTTTGTTAATCACACTTGTTTATGACCTTATTACTCATAAAATTACCTTTATAAATTAATATATACATAAATCTTATAGTTTTGAAATTACTTTTATTTTATCTTTCAAGACAATCGAACGCTCAACAATTTTAGAAGTTCCAAATTATTTTATATAAAACGAAGAAATAAACGTTTACTTCCATTAGGAAACTTCGAAATCTCTCAAACATAATTCAATTCATTTTTTTCTCTTGTTGGCTTTTCCCTTGACCGATTATTATCAAGTTCGGCGTTTCAATTCTGGTTTTCTTGTAATTCGACAAAGAAGACAAATTAAGCTGGTGACACGCGCGCGCGATCTTATCAAACTTTAACATTGAAGCCTGAAACCTATTTCATCCAGTTAAGTAAGTGTCGGTTTAATGACTTGCAGTTCGCATCGTCAGCAAGCTGTCCTTGTATAGGGAACTCTCTGGGGTAATAGAAGACTTGGCCGCTTGTGATAAAGTCACGGTCGCTTCCGAGGAACAGTCTAGTACAGTGGAAACAGTGTCTGATACAGTCGGATCTCATGCCGCCATCTATTTACCCCTGCCCCCTGAGCTTAAAAAGGCTCACGAGATAGATCTAGTAAAGCTTGAAAAGAAAAGGACCAAACTTTTGAAGGAATTGGAGAAAATGCAGAACATGACCTCCGCGGAAAGTTACCGAATAAATGCTGCCATTAAAGTTCAACAAGCACACGCCAAAAAGGTAAGATTCTTTAACCTCAATATATTATTATTTTTTTAAACAATAACCATACCTACCCTACCGGGTTTGTGAAATTTGACCGAAAACATTTCAAAGACTTGTTTATTTTTAATTATTGTTATTTGCGAATGGGGAAACTTGTTTACTGTTAAATGAATGGAGGCAGCGTTAAAGAATAACAAAAACAAAAGTTTGAAAAACCCCCAGCGAGCAGCAGGGGTTATTTTAACTTGTTAACGCTTGGCGTGTTTTACAGATTGCGTCGCTACAGGAGGAATTGGGAAGGATCAACTACATGCAGAAGTTTTCTTCCAAGATGTAATTTAGTTGCGTTAATGTCTTGTTATTCATGAATTAATAAAGCATTTAAGGGATCATTTTTGTTTCCCTTCCCTACTTTAGCTTTACCCTTGATTTATATTTTTTTAAATGCGTCTCGAAACTTACTTATTAAACTTAGTTTATTTTAAAATTTAAAGAAAGCGCTGAGGAGTCTAGCGTTTTATCTAGATTTTCATTGAGTTGTAAAGAAGTAGTAAACAATTTCGCAAATAATGTATATTATGTTTATATTAGATAATTCCCATTCATCAAGTCTTTCACAATAAACGAGAAAAAAATGTTATTTTTGAAAAGTGGGCATGATGGTCACTGGTTTAATCACCATAGTTGGAATTGGATGTACCTTTATTGCATTTTTAACATGGCAACTACTACTACATTGATGCAGCTGACGGTAAGTGACGTGTCACAGTTTGTTTTGACTATTATTTTTGTTTCATCCTATTTAGTCTATGAGACCAAAACTACATGTCAGTTAATGCTTACTTTAAACGTATTGATCACTTTAATCCTCCAGGAAGTAAATTTTACAGTACTGTTTTTAATTCTTGGTTTGGTGATGCAAACAATGTTACGGTCGTATTAAATGTATGATGAATCGATTATTCTCCATGTTTAAAGTAATGTACCTAACACAAGGGATAATTAACATTTATTCTAGAAATACAATTACCAATAATAAAATACATATTTCCAACGAAGGGCAGAGTTATTTATGTTGGTTTAAGAAGTTTATTTATTTGTAAGTATTTTAATTGTAATTATTTCTTTGATAATTTAGTATTTTGTAAAAAGCTGATATTGCGGTTTGTTAATTGAATATTAATTACTTAATGATTATTTTTTATTTAAAAATAAATTAAAAATCTTTACTACTGATTTTTAAAGTACAACCTTCAGACACTGAAGTTATTAAAGTTGTTATAGTGGATATACTTGCTCGAACAAAAGAGAGATTGGTCTCATTGTGTTGTTTAGTATTTAGTTTACAAAATAAAGGACAAGGTTACGTTACAGCTAAAGAAACTTGGCCCTACTGCAATAGGAATATTATACGAATGTAAACATTTAATTTCTTTTTAAGTCATCTCATTACTTATAAATTCACAAACAAAATGAAATGTGATACACTCAATGCCTATAATTTCCCAAATACTGCTTCTAAATGTGCTCTTTAGTTTGGCAAACGCGTCATTTCATCTTGTATATGAGGTAGGTCGTGACACGTTCCAGCACTCCCCAAAATAATAACTTTTTAGCAATTTTTCTTGATATGCTTAAAATCAAAAATGGCATAATGACTTTCTGTTCTTATTGACGAGACTATAACAAATTAAGTAATGTGTTAAAGTTGACTGAAACACCCTGTATTGTATACCACATAATATTCATACGTATTTGATGATATACTTGGAGTAATATCTAGCTTTGTTAACAATTAACTTTAGGAAATTATTGTAATTTTTTTATTAGTCCTTCAAGATTTATTTTTGAAATATTATTTTATCAATATTTCAAGTGCTTAATAAACAGGCACACTTTGGTACCTTAATCAATGAACAAGACATGAAGGCTTGTCCCATATGTCTTCATACCAAAAGCATAATTAAAGCAATACGTAATAAATGACATATTTACATCATTTCGTAAAATAATATTTCAAATATTTATATTCATTGACGTCACAAAAATCCCGAGTTTACATGCTTTCTAAAATTATTGGAGAGGGAGGTTGATAGTAGTGTCCGTGGGGTTTTCGTGACTGGAGGAGGTAGTCAGAGGTAGAGAGAAAAGTAAACACAAGACATGAAAAACAACTATATACTAATCACAATAAAGAGAGTACAAAGGTTCACATACATAATGGTTATACATCGTGAGGACGTACATGTCCTCCTAAAACTAACACAATCACGAGGGTGGTCGAAACCACCCTGCTCTAGCCCGAAATCTACAACTAAGCGTAGGAGTTGAACTCCTGGTGATTTACAACTAAGCGTGGGAGCCTGGTCACAACTTCCCCATAACTAAACAGAGAGAGAGAGAGAGAGAGGGCTTTTGCGCAACCCACTCATACTAAGCAGAACTAAGCCATAATTAATAAAAAGACACTTACCCGCTTGTTTCTTGATGAGGCTTTTTCTGAGTCTTGGTACAGACTAACTTTCAAGCCAAACAAGCGTGTTTATATACTGCTGAACGCGGAAGATATTAGCTTCGTAGTGGGAATCAGTAGGTTGGTATTCCACGTATTAAACTAAGGAAGCTCGCGCTTCCTGGTTGCAGGCTTCTAGGTAGTTTGCATTCGAGCTAATCGTACCAGTCACCAGATCTGTGGGTATAGCGTAAGTGTGCTGGTTTCTGCTGAAGGAATATGCCGCTGTTTATGAATTACATAGGTTGCCCAGCAGAATATGCAGTGGAGATTAACATAGGAATGCCCCGTCATGGGTGAAGCGGGAGCGCTTCTACGAAGGACCTCGCAGCTGGCTCCAAGTTGTTGGCGGTGAGACCGCAGCTGCTTGTCTAGCGTGGGTAACTGAGTGTGGCCTTGCACGATATATTAATAAAAATGCGTTCGGTCGTTCAAGTGCAGACGAATTTGGTCTGGTATTTCTGTTCGTCAATGTATTATTTTTTAATCCTTTATATGTGACTGTCTTATATAGAACATCTGATTTATATTTTAATAAATAAACATTTAGATATTTTGAATATAAAAACCGTTATCGTATTATAATAAATCTCTTAAAAAAATTATTTACAACACTACTTACAACACGCGACTGATAGATCGTGTCGAAATGACGGATTTCCGCTTGATGGTTTCTCCTAGGGAACGGTACACAATTCTTTTACCAAGAAATGAAAGATACGACACAAGCGTCTATTTTCTTGAATTGTAAAAAAAGTCTTACTGAGTTTCGAATTATTAAGTGTAACAATTTACTGAAAATTCACTCTATTATCGTGGAATTAGCTACTGTCCTGCGTTGGTCTATCGTATTTTCTTGGGAAATTCCTTGATGGAAATGGAATTTTCTTTGTTTGCTTGATTGAAAATAAGATATTTCTCTAGTATTCATTTATTCTTTATTTTAAAAAAGTTTTTGTAACAATCTGCTTTAAATTCGTGTATTGAAGGTTTTTGACCTGGGGTTTTGTTCTATCAGGAGCACGTTGTTTTTAAGACCGTCGTCTTGGGTAAATTATAATTACATCGTTTGAAAGTTGGATGCACCTAGTTTTCAACAATTGGATGGATTGCAAATCTACTTGACCTCAGAAATAAGTTTGGAGGTTTGTACCAAGGGCTTTGTTGGAAGGGCTTGTGCAACGAATCTGTTGAAGAATAAGTTTATTCAAGAAATTATTACTATTACTGGCTGACCAATAAAAAAACGTAAGTGATAGTCTTTAAGTTATTTGACCAAATTGTGCAAAGAAAATCAAGAAGATTACGTGGCATAAGTAAAGAGTTAAAAATATACAAAACAAGGAGAATTAAGCTAAAATCATAAAATTCATGGTTAATGTGTTTTAACGGCAAAGTAAATTTTAAATCTAGTTCTATTTTAAGTAAATAGTATTTTAATGATTGGTGATTTATTTCAAGATTTTTTATATGTAGTAAATGTATGAAAATTATTGTATGTATTTTTTATTTATTGGTGTTTATTTCTATGTTGGAAACAATTAACGATACTTTACAAAATTGTTAGTACTATCTTCAAACAAACTGGCGCTCATAGGCAACCATAGTTCTATTTTGAATCAGCTAACCTTTCAATTTTCCCATATCCGAAAATGATTTTTCGAGATTTACTGAGGTTAAGGGTATTTGACAAAAATTGATGATGAATTTCTATTCGGATATATTGCAAGAGAAATAAAGATCTTACGACATCAGGATTAGCAAGAACAACTGGTAATAATTTAGAAACTTATTTCCTTTAAAGTCTAGCTTGTAATCGTTTTTGTCCCCCCCCCCGCCTAAAGTCATTCCTTAAAACTGTTACTGTGTTCTTTTTCGATCGCCTCACCGCAGCCGTATAATAAATCAACGACCAGGAACGGTTGCAACGTCAAACTTATTCATTCTAAATAAATCGAACCACACTTGAAATAGCAATGTACAGGAAATACATTTTTCTTTCGATTCAGTTTCAGTTAAATCTAGGGGATCTTCTCGAAGTGTTACAGAGACTTTCTCAGGAGCACTTTCAGTGATAAAAGAGTCGTAATAAAATTTAAACCTTTCAATTTCCGCAACAAATCGATTTGTAGTTTAGCACCCCCCGGCGTATCAACTCTCACTCCATATATATATATGTATTCTTTTTTACGAATATCCAACCACAAAAAAGGACATTTCACCCCCGCGTGTCTAGTCTATAAATGTAAATTTTGCACTTTTGCGGTTGCTTTGTGTAGGATTTTGCTGGTGTTATTTTGTTTACGTGTTTGACTAGCTTTTCTGTTTCTTTTTTATGTGTGTGATTAGTTCTGTAAAAAAAGTTTATGAGACTACATGGAAAGATAAAAAGAATAAGACCGTATTTCAAGGAATTACCTTTATTACTATTTATTGGTGAAAAGGAAGTTGAGAATGTGAATTTAGACCTCTTTTAGAATGTTCAGCAATTCATAGAAGTGAGATCTATATCAACTCGCATTAAAATTGAAATGTATGCTTGTCTTTAAAAGACAATATAGTTCAACTACAAACAAATAAAAGATTAACCATCCTCTTCTTGTGGGTCTTCATTATCACAAACAAAATTCAAAATAAAAATAAAATTAAATAGGTTGGATAAAACAAGACGTTAAGATATGGTAAATCTTATATCTCATTGCAATATCAAATCTCAAGAATATTCTGAAGTCTTTTGAGATCTGTTTATCTGGTTTTGATTATTGTTATCTGTTTTAAAGATTTTTAATTTCCTTTTCCTGTTTTGTAGAATCTTTTCTACTTTGAAAGAAGCAAGATGTTTTTCTGAGGTTTGTGTTAAACAATTTGGTTTTTAATTTTGTAAAATCATCTGAAATCAGATTGAATTTTTGTGAAAAGCCAATCTACCCAAAATAATACATAATTATAAACTACTGCGATATTTTCTTTATTGTATCAGTTGTAACATTCGTCGGGCAATTAATAACTGAATCCTGTTTAAAATAACAGATGAAAGCAATCAAAAAATCCAATACTGTGCATTAAAGTCAAACTTCCAAAAAATGCTACCTGAATAATCAACCATAATAGACTAGTATAGATGAAACCTACAAAAATGAAGTGTTTAGAATTTACAAACGATACTTCGAGACAGTCTGTTTGGAGTTTGTTATATTCTCATCAGCTGGAGCTAACCGCCTGTAAATCTTACACAACCCGTGGCAATGGAAATACTGTTACCATCTGTGTAGATATCAAGATAAAAACATTCAACCTAAAGAAGTTTGAGAGTAACTTAAGCGTTGTCGCAGTGTGAAAACATGCGATGTCACCAGGAAGATTTTCAAGAAGTACAAGGCAATACACAACAGAAGTTGGCTTATCTTAATAAAAATTAATTTTAACGTAAGTATGCTATCAGGACAGCAAATACAGCCAAAACGCAAAAATCACCAATAAAGTTATACACGATGCTACGAAATCAGTACTTAACAGGGTGCTACGAAATCAACAAAAAATACAAGATAGAAAATATGGAGAATGCAAAAGAGGTAAATGGTATATTACAAACAATGAGAGAAATGCAGGAAGTATGCAGAATGCTCAGAATACCCGAAATGTACAGATCATAGAATTAATAGAATGTAGAGTATGAGTAAAGTGCACAATATACACGGAATACTGGTTACACAAAATATAGAAGATTGGCATGTTTCACAGTATACGTAGAATATCAGAATATCCAGAATACATAGAATACTCAGGTACACGAATCCACAGCATATACATAGAATACCCAGAATATCACTAAGGTTTAAGGGTCTGCAGAAAATATAGATGATAAGTAGAAAATATACGGGGTTATTCATTGTGTTTTGACCACACCTGCATTTTTGTTATTATTGGAGATAAAAAAGTTTCCAATAAAAGTTATATTGTTGTACCTTAAACTGCGGCTTATTCCTTTTTTCGAATTTTTAGCTAGAAAAAAAACCTGGAAATAAAAATAATATTCCCAAAATTTGTAACCTTTTTTTTTGTAAAAATGCAATCAGCCATAAAAAAATCATAAAATTTGATTTTTTTGAAGGAAAATTTTCAAAAATAATGTTTTTCGAAAGGTTAGACAATCTTAAAAAAAGTGCTTTTTGATTTTTTTTTGTAAAAATGCAACCTTAAGCCATAAAAAATCACGAAATTTGAAATTTTGAAGCAAAATAAAAATTTCCAAAAAATATATTTTTTTTCGAAACGTCTAGACAATCTTAAAAGAGTGCTTTTTGACGTTTTTTGTGCAAAAATACAACAGAAAACCATAAGAAATCATGTAATATGAATATTTGAAGCAAAATAAAATTTTCAAAAATAATTTTTTTTGAAAAGTTTAGATCTTAAAAAAAGTAATTTTCGGCTTTTTTTTTAAAAAAAATGCAACCGTAAGCCATAAAAAACCATGAAATTTGAATTTTTGAAGCAAAATAAAATCTTCAAAATTATTTTTTTTTGAAAAGTTTAGACAATCTTAAAAAAAGTGATTTTTGACTTATTTTTTGTAAAAATGCCTTAAAGTGTAAGCCATAAAATAGTAATAAAATTTGAATGTTTGAAGCAGAATTGAATTTTCAAAAATAATTTTTTTTGAAATGTTTAGACAAGTTCCGTTTGATTATTTTTGTGAAAATGCAACCGCAAACCATTTTTGACCAGAAACTTGGATTTTTGAAGGAAAATAAAATCTTTAAAATTAATTTTTTTTAAGTTTAGACACTCTTAAAAAAGTGCTTTTTAACTTTTATTTGTAGAAATGTAACGGTAAGCTTAAGAAAAAATCATGAAATTTTAATTTTTGAAGGAAAATAAAAATTTATCAAAATATTTTTGTGAAAATGCAACCGCAAACCATTTTTGACCAGAAACTTGGATTTTTGAAGGAAAATAAAATCTTTAAAATTAATTTTTTTTAAGTTTAGACACTCTTAAAAAAGTGCTTTTTAACTTTTATTTGTAGAAATGTAACGGTAAGCTTTAAAAAAATCATGAAATTTTAATTTTTGAAGAAAAATAAAAATTTATCAAAATATTTTTTCGAAAAGTTTAGACAATCTTAAAAAAAGTGATTTTTGACTTTTTTTTTGTAAAAATGCCATAAAGTGTAATCCATAAAATAGTAATAAAATTTGAATTTTTGAAGCAGATTTGAATTTTCAAAAATAATTTTTTTTTGAAATGTTTAGACAATCTTAAAATAAGTTCTGTTTGATTTTTTGTGTGAAAATGCAACCGCAAACCATAAAAATTATGAAATTTGGATTTTTGAAGGAAAATAAAATCTTTAAAATTAATTTGTTTTAAGTTTAGACACTCTTAGAAAAAAGTGCATTGTGACTTTTATTTGTAAAAATGTAACCGTAAGCCATAAAAAATCATGAAATTTTAATTTTTGAAGGAAAATAAAAATTTATATAAATATTTTTTTCCAAAAAGTTTCTACAATCTTAAAAAAGTGATTTTTGACATTTTTTTTGAAAAATGCAACCGTAAGCCGTAAAAAACCATGAAATTTAAATTTTTGAAGCAAAATAAAATCTTCAAAATTAATTTTTTTGAAAAGTTTAGACAATCTTAAAAAAGTGCTTTTTAAGTTTTATTTGTAAAAATGTAACGGTAAGCTTTAAAAAAAATCATGAAATTTTAATTTTTGAAGGAAAATAAAAATTTATCAAAATATTAATAAAATATCTTAAAAAAGTGACTTTTCACTTTTTTTTGTAAAAAATGGAACCGTAAGTCATAAAAAATAATGAAATTTGAATTTTTTTTTGTGAAGATGCAACCGTATACCATAACAATTATGGAATTTGAGCTTTTGAAGGAAAATAGAAATTTTCAAAACAAATTTTTTTCGAATAGCTCAATCTTAAAAAAAGTGCCTTTTAACTTTTTGCATGAAAATCAAAGAGCAACTTTCTCGATTCGTTAGACAATCTTAAAAAAGTGCTTTTTGAGATTTTTGTCTTTTTTGAAAATGCAACCGTAAGCCATAAAAAAATCATAAAATTTGAATTTTTCAAGAAAAATAAAAATTTTTAAAACTAGGTTTTTGAAAAGTTGCGACAACTAAAAAATTAAAGAAACACAAATTAAATCTCGCTAGCTCACTTAAAAAAATTAAAAATAGGCGAGTTACCCATGTACATGGGGTCACTTTGATTGACTCTCCAATTGTAATCTAAAATGTAGTAGAAATTCCTACAGACCGATCAATGTCGCCCCAATCAAAATCGATCAACACAATTTTGTCGTCTAAATTTTTCAAGTATTTTTTTGGATATCGCGGAGACTTTGATCGCGTATATAATAAAAACTCGAGTTCCGCAAAGCTTATCAAAATAAAAATCTCAAATATGAAAATATACAACAAAAATAAGTTTGCTAATATTCCTTCACGTATTTGAGTAGAAAATGTGTATTCAGGCCTATTTTCAGTGCCTATTCCTTTTGGATCTGGTAAAAGATCAATTATCGCAATTCAGCGATCAAAGTCACCCCTGCATAAATTACCATAACCTATGCCGAAAATAAGAAATAAATTCGGTATTTTTTTTGTATTAAAGTATTGCACATAAAGATGCTATTATAATAAGTATCACAAAACAAAATATAAATCCGAGGTACTTACATTTTGTAGAAGCTTGTTTTTGCACCAAAATGTAGATACAACTCCAAGGCCAGATAACATGTGACTGTCTGATTGAAAATATACGACTGGCATGAAAATTGTTTGTGATGGTACTAGCTAAGCCATTTATCCAAAAAGCGCACCAAAATTCACAGTAAAAAAATTAGAAAGGCGCGTTATTTAAAATGGATCGTTTCGATCAAAGACACCCTGGAATATCAAAGTCAAGTCCCGTTTTACGGTATCATTAACTTTGAATTTTTGAAGGAAAATAGTGGGGGTGTCTTATACAGTACTTAAAGGCATCTACAACTTTGCTCCAGTAGATCTTCTTCTAAAATAATTAGGAGAGACAATATCAGAGAAATGGTGTTTTTACATACTATTCGCAGATGTAACAAAACCGATAATACACCCTGTATATTTTTTTGTAAAAGTTTCAAATTTTATGATTTTTTTATGGCTACGATTGCTTTTCACGAAAAAAGTCCGAGTACCTTTTTTTTTAAATTGTCTTGAGTTTTTTAAATATAGCTTGTTTTGAAGTTAATGTTATCCTAGAAGTCACAAATTTTGGGAATCTATTTTTTTTTGGATTTCGTACACTTCTAGGGCGGTAAAAAGGCGTCTCCGCGGCGCGGTAAAAATTCGAAAAAAATAAGCCACTGCCTATATTTTCTAAATGTCAGCAAAATAAAAATTGCGTATATAGGTCATGTCATAGGAAATATACATATATTTCTTAATGGAACCCCATATATATTACTGCATTTTCAAATAGCTCTTTTTTTCTTGATTCTTGATAATATAATGTTATAGTATAAGTCTATCATGAATACTTCGATATATTGACTTTAAGAATGCAAAAACCTCTATTGAAAGATCTAGAACATATTTTCCTTATCAACAAGTAGTCGCTTCCTGCTAGTGTTCGAGAAAATCTCATTTTAAATTTTAAGTACGCCCATTGTACACACAATACATTAAAAATACTAAAAAGCAAGAAAAAATTAAAAACAAAATTTTTACCCACCCCTCATTACGAGGTTTCTAATTATATCTGTTACACCCTGTATATATAGCAAGGTGGAGAATGCTTTATTTTCGCCAACGAAGAGAGATGATCAAGGCGCGAATTTTTAAAAAGTTGGGAAGTAAGTAAGTTGGTAACTTTAATTTTCCAACCATTCGGAAAGTGATTGCTGGATTTCGAACCGGTCGGGAAGTTGTTACTACTGAAAATGTTTTACCTGCCAAAATTACAAACCTTTTCCAAAAGAGTGTTGTATTTAACTAATAAAATTCTGGATTCTGTTTGTAGTGTGATTGGCGACGCTAAAGAATGGAATAATCAGAAATAAAAATGGCGCTGAATTAATTAACAGCTCTTTTTTTATTAATGATTAATTGATTATTTTATACACCAATTACAAAGCAATTTAGTTGAACGAAAACGCTTATTATGGACTAAATGGCATTTTTTTTATTGTTTACTTTTAATTATAGCGTTTCAATCAGAATTATTGAACTAATTAACAATCATTTATTTGCTGGGTTTTTTTGTCATGTTGTTATTATATTAATAGAATATTCTAAAATAAACCAATTTGTTTTACCACCCTGTTATTGCCTCTATCTGCAGGTAATTATGGAATTTATTAGTTTAAAGTTTAAATCTAAATAAAGTAAATGATGAAATAAATAAAAGTAAAATGTTAGTTACAGTAATAGATACGTATCAACTTTAACTTTAATTTATTTTTTATAATGGTTGATCTTGTTTGCTTAGATTTATACAACTGATGGAATCACTATAAATTTTAATCAAGTCAACGAACCCGCTAAACTAACAATAAATTATGGGATTTGGCACAATTGCTGCATTACAATATACTTTCGAAGCTAAAGAAATAAAACTCAAAAGGCGTAAAGTGGTAGTAATAGGAAAGATTTATTGAGAAATGAAAAGGTAGAATGAAATAAAATAAAATAAGATTTAAATCAAATTAATTAGCAGCAGGATTCATAATGTCCAATAATCAAATCAAACCAAATAAAAGAATTAAAACCAAACACGTGAATGCTAAATAATAAAACAATAAATGGATAAATTTAAATTTAATAAAGCTGTACAGATCTAGTCAGCGAATTATGTTAATAAGTGACGTGTTCACTTACACTAGAAGCAATAAAAATACACATTGTATGTTTTGCACTAGGAATTTAAATATTAAATATGAATATGTATAAAAAGAAATCTAAAATTTTCTCTTCCGGGTTTTGTTGAACCTGGACTTCAGAGGATGAAAAGTAATTCGCAATCGATATTTAATTAAACATAAATACTTTCAGCAAGCACTAGCTTACTATAATAGATGAATAAATCAATAGAACTATTTTTTAGGTACGTTTTTTTAAATGGATTTAGTTATGAACTTTCGCCGATCACTATTTGGTTTTTGCATAAAACATTCTAAATAATGCAACTTAGTTTCGCCTTCATAACAGGTTAATATAATTCAAACTGATATCAATTTTTGTCATTACTTAGGACTTTTTAAGCTTTCATATACTTTAGTGTACGAGGATGGTCTGAAAAGTTTCCGACCTTAACGTGAAGATGGCAGCACTCGTCAATAAAAGCTAGGGAATGTAGTTGTGCATCTTTTGACAGGTACTCACCAAAATTCCAGCCATTTTAGACGCGCAGTTGTTATTTGACAATTGTTGAGAAATATTTGCTTTTGAAAGGCAATACGCCTACGCAAATCAAAGATGAGTTGGACTCTGTGTATGGGGACTCGGCGCCATCATTTACCACAGTGAAATTTTGGGCAGCTGAATTTAAATGTGGCCGTACCAGCTTGGGAGATGATGAACGCTCGGGACGTCCAAAAACTGCAACCACTGACGATAACATCGCTAAAGTTCACCAAATGGTGCTAAACGACCGTCGAATTAAAGTGAGAGAGATAGCAGAGGCTATGAATATGTCCAAAGAACGTGTTTGTCACATATTGAATCAAGATTTAGGCATGAGAAAGCTGTCCGCGCGTTGGGTGCCGCGTTTGCTCACGTTAGACCAAAAACGTGTTCGAATGAACATTTCCAACGCTCTGTTAGCGCAGTTTAGGCGCAATAAATCAGAGTTTTGGTGTCGATTAATTACTGTAGATGAAATTTGGATACACCATTATACGCCCGAAACAAAAATACAGTCAAAACAGTGGACTGCGAAGGACAAGGAGACTATGTAGAAAAATAAAAATAAATTTAAAGAAAAAATGTCTTGTATCTTTGTTAGGTCGGAAACTTTTCAGGCCACCCTCGTAGTAAACCGCTTGTGTGTTGAGAAAAATATTAAATTTAATTTGTGAATGTTTTCAGAATAATATTTCAAGAATTATTTATTAATCAATTTGTGAATATTTTTAAAATTTCTTGACATATTTGTTGTTTTAATAAAAAAATACTATTTTTTTGTAAAAAAAGATTTTGATTAGGGCACCAGTACACCAGAATGCATTACCCTCTATTTCATAGAATAATTAGAGAAATAATAAAAATATCAAATTTCACATACATACAACACTATCAGCTACTTGCATATAAAATTACATTCAATTCTGTAAAGTAGTTATTGAAATATTAATTATTGAAATATTAATTATTTAAATATTATTAATACCGAACCTTTTTGTAACATAATTCGCGCAAATTCAAAAACCTAAAATCAAATAATTTTAGAAATTTTCTATTTTATACAAAAATAAATTGCCTATCGAACGGTTTTTGTTTGAATTAATTTAAGCGGTTATTTTATTTTAGCTGTGCACATTCAAACTCGGGGGTCAGAAATTTTGCATTCGATAGTAGTGACACCTACAATACAAAACACGGTAATAATTCAAAACTATGATATACTTGACGTTAACCACGTTTCATTTAATTTAATAAACAGTAAAAATGTAAACTGCAAAATGTATGTTAATGAAGAGAGAGAAGACTATACACGCAGTGAAAGGTATGACACAAGCAGAAGAATTAGATCTTGAAAAGTCCTTAGTAAAATTACAGTAAGGAGAGCAGATTTGTTGAGCGCCACTGGGTTTGCAACATTTATGTTCGTAGGATGACGTTAACAAATGGTTGATTAATAGACCTTTTTTAATTAAATTGTTAGTTTAAGCGCTTCGAAACCCCCCGGAAAGTGCGACTGTCATAAACGGAATCGTTTCAAATTAAATATTTTTGTAATTTTTCAACTCAACTCAACGTCCCGTTTGATACAAATATCGTGCAATGTTACGTTCAGCTGCCCACGTTATTCAAGCAGCTGCAAGCCGCTTCGCCTACGACTCGTCATTTACATGATAATATAAACCGCACGTTGCATTCCAGCTCATGCAATTATCATACAAGGCCAGTGCATTTTGTCATAACATTATATAGGCGTTGGCTTAATGCTTATCGCACACGCGAGCAGCTGCTGTTATTCGTAGAACTCCTAACCTCTACTCAGCACAACATACGATCGACCAAGCCACAATAGCCCACAGCTGAATAACAAACAAGGAAACTCCAACGACTATCCAGAATCGCCCGTTGCACAGCACCTACATTTTACATTAAGATGCTAATGTCTTCCGTTCTACCCAGTATATAAACCCGCTTGCCCTGGCTTAGAATTCACTCATTGCATGACTCGAAGAAGCCACATCAGAAGCAAGCGGGTAAGCAACCTTTTTATTAATTAACAGTAGAGGATCTAGAATCTGATAACCTGGGGTATTAATTACCTGATCCTCTACTACTTAGTTCTGCTTAGTTATTAGGGGGTTGTGCCAGGCTTCTTATGCTTAGTTGTAGTATTCTAGGAACCCAGATTAACGGGTTTCCTACGCTTAGTTGTAGGACGTAGTGCTAACAAGGTGGTCCCGATCGCCCTCATGTTAATCTTAGATTTAGGAGGACTTACCTGTCCTCATACTTATTTGTAATCCAATGTATTCATTGTATCCTACTGTTTTACTGTTTAGTATATTGCGGTGAACTAAGAAATAAAATAAAATATCCACCGTTCCAAATATAAACGTATAAATTATATACGATGGATTATAATTAGAATGCACCACACATATTCTTTATTTCTCTCAGCTAGCTCAGGTTTGCTCGGTAAAACATAAATTATTTGAATTGCGAGACTCTTATATACTTTTATGCCTGGAAACAAGAAGAAACTTATATTGTAAGCTCTAAAACTTCTGCAAGCTGGACCACTGCTACTCAACTCTGAATTTAAAAGACAAGAATGCTGGATATATGTATCAACATCAATTAAACACATAGGTAAAATTGAAAACACAAAAACTTTATTCAACAAATAAAAATAAAATTCGAGAAGAAAGTCAATGAGAAAGAAAATGTAATTCGAAATATTACAATTGAAAATTGAGAATAAACTCTCAAGTTTGCTCAAACGTTAAGAATAGTCGTAGTAATCTGACATAGGATTAGTACAGTCATTCGTTTGAGCAAACCAACACAAATGATATTTAATTATAAATAAAAATGTTATCAAAATAAAAATAAATTTTTATTTAAAAGAAATTTAATTGTTTTCTTTAATTGAAATTAAGTAAATTCTTAAAAGAACTTAATAAATTAAATCAAATAGATTTTTATTATTTATCAGGATGAACTTTACAAATTATATTATTATTCTTCTAATTGACGAGAATCAATTATTTTTTTAACCAACCTGGTATGTTCAATATAATTTCCCTTTTTTAAAATTAATCCAATTGGTAACACTGCGGCGAAACCAAACAGCTGATTTCTTGTTTATATGATCGATATGTCAATCGATGGAGAACAAAATAAATTCACATGAATTTATTTAAAATAAATCACTTCCACTTTTATATATACGTAACACAATACTAAATCTTCATTGATCCTTGAAGATAATTCAGGTAATCACCTTTAATTTTATTCAAAACTTTATTTATTATAATGACACTTGTCAAACATATGATTGAAACATATAACCTCAAAATTACAGATATTTTATCTGCAGCCGATCGTGGTTTCGCTTCCAACGTTTCATCGACTAATTTTGTTCCAAAATGCACCAGCTTATATAGGATCTGCCATAACAATTGAAATCTATGACATTTTTATAAAACAACAGAAAATCTACATCGCGTGTGACGTCACTAAACCAAAACAGCTGTTCATAATCTTCAATAATCCCAAATCTGATATGATGTTGTAGATCTTAAAACGCTAATCAAAAAACTATAACACATGCATAGTCCAACACTGCATGGTAGAGAAGATATTCACGAAAAACCATTAGACACAATACAATTCTCGTTATAAGTAATTACATATACAATTTAACAAATCAAGAGTTCATCCTTTACAATTTAGCTATAGGAATACAAGATCTAAGTAATACAATTGTTTTATACATAAAAACATCTTTACAATTTAATACAAACATGATTTTCTTACAGTGCGATATGCAATAAATGCCAATAGATGCTTACACAAATGCCAGCTTAAAAATGAACTCAAAGTTAATCAATTTATGCACATAATGTCCAGCATACAATGCTCTAAGAACTTGCATAAAAACAATGGTGAGGTAAAGCAGGATAAAAACTTATAAGAGTCTGTTATCACGACCGAGAGGATTACAATACCTTCTCTGATTGAAGTGACCAGAATTCTATTAAATGAATTCAAAAATTAATTATATTGTATCAATCATAATAAGATTGACCTAATTAATCTATTTTTAGCAAATCAACACAGTAAAACTGAGCTGGTGTCGAGGAATACAGAAAGAATCTATCTAACGCAGAACATCGTAATGTTTAAATTCCAAAATGGAAATAACTTCTTCCTAACAAGTGGGAAACCGACCTAAAGTGTAACTTAGGTTGCCTATACATGATATAGCCTTTATTAATTATATGCCCAAGACATAACATATTTGTTTTTAACGTCAACGAACTATCGTTAATGAAATTTTCAAATCGGTGAAATGATTACACCTCAATATGACGTTTTTATGACCCTACCTCTGACCGTAGTCAGAGGTAGTATCCTCCAATCACGAAAACCCCACGTGACATTGTGGTAGAGGCACTGTAAACAAGCAATCAATCAACAATCACGTATCAAAATATATCAAGTAAAGAATATAAAGAGCTGGTATACTTAATTCTAAAAAAATGCTTCAACTAATTCTAACTCATATTGCCCACTATTGGTGAAACTTTTAAACAAGATATTTACTTCTTGCTTTCTAAACTTTTACAATTATTTCGAAAGTTTTTGATTAATTTTGTTAATAAAAAGGGGTTTTGATTGTTATTCGGACAAGATAGCTTAAGAATAAATAAGTATTTAAGCGTTAATCGTTGATATTAAGAAATATTTGAATAAAAAGTAAAAGCTCTCCATCATCTGTAAACATCGGGACGGTACTACAAGGATAGTCAACAAACCATCTGGACGCTACTCTACGAGTAACCGACAAAGGTAAGTGAAAATTTAAATGATCTGGTTATCATCTCCAGTGTCACTTGTAGTGTCTTCTTTGGAACCCAAGGAGCTTGGTTCTGGAGTTTCAACTCTACTCCGGTGCAAACATTTAATTGCAGGACCAATACTATTAAATCTCTAACTAAGTATTCAGTAGACGCCTGCCTACCAACGTACGGACTGGGGTTACAATCTAAACGAATTACTATATTAAACTTATTGGGTAAGCAAGATGGCTTCTCTATAAACCTGATTAAACGCACTCCATTAGTCAATCGCACAATCATTATCAGTCGAAATTATTATTTCAGTAGCAAGATATATGGTAGGGTTCAAAATAATTATTAAGAATGGATATGATTTTTAAGAAGAGACTTAAATACAAAAGAATTTTTGGTCTAAGATTCCGTGATGCACATGGCACTGCAATCATTTTATTAACAAAAAAACTTTGTTAATTATCAAAATAAACACGCAAGGAAAACTTCGTGCTTCTCGTAGGGCTTGACTGAGAATGTTATATCTAGAATATTATCTTAACGAAGAATATCGTATTTTTAAAGACATTTCAGAATTCTTTCAAAGATGAAAGATGCGTAAAATGTATATTCTCATCTTAATTCGAAATGATAAAGTTAGTTTTATCTTACCCCATAGTATGATAAATATTTTCATAAACTCAACAATGCTTTTTATGATTCTTATATACTAAATATAGGTAGATATAAGTAGAAAAGTTAGAAAATACAATTCTGCATACAATAATGCGTCGTTGCTAGGGGCGCCGGGTGGTCTTTGGTAGTCGGCGGTAATTCTCAGGCGTCAGTTATTTTAACGTGGTATGCTCCACGGGTCCGGGTAGCTGCTAGTCGAGAAAAGATAGTTCAGGGAACGGCTGATGTCATTGATGCCTATATCGCCTGGATTACTTCGAGAGCGTTCATCTGTCTTCCTAAGACTCCTGTTAGGCGGCTTAGTTGCTTGCTGGTCCTGTTGGTGGGTATAGTTGTAGTCGAGTTCCAGGAATGAACTGACCAAAACGGCTAGCGTACTCCATTTTATAGGTGCTCGGGAAAGTAGGGAAATGGTAGAAGTAAAACGGAGCGGCGTACAGAATAAACGCCAGGATAAGGGATGCGTACGTTTGATTGAATTGGCGGTTTATCCGAGCGGCTATAGATTGCAACGGATGACAAACTTACAAAAATAATAATTAAAAATAAAGTAACTTTGTTACAACTCTGCACGTTTAGTTAAAAAAGGAAAATATAGCTGAATGGCACAACAATGAAAACATGGAAAAGATGCCACTTAGACAGACGCGTATTTCTACATTCCTTGTGAATGTGTGCGACTATGCGTGCATATTTTGCAACGGTTCAAGGGGAAGCTTCACATAGTGTGAATCGAAGAAGTTGTAAAGACAATGAGAGACTGTGTGCTAATCTGAACGATGGTGCTACGAATTGCGATCCCGTCTAAATATAATCTAACTATCGTCTAAATTTAACCCCAAAATGTACATGCATTGGTACAAGTGATTTTGATGTTTACGAAAGCATGGCGTTTGCAAATTTTTGCAACTTTATCCGACCTAAGCTGAACGAAAAAGGCTCAAAATCCATCTTCCCACTGACTGAGTTTATCTAAATGCACAAGGAGAGACTTTCAGAAAATCTGTAAGTGAGTGTAGCTGACTACCTGTATATCTTTATATGTCCTGGGAAAGTCTGTGGCCCTTCTGTACAAAGCAGCAACGTAGATGAGGTCTGGAAATATTTGTTCATGGAGAAAACTAAAACATTGAACAAGCTTGCACCAACTCAGGCTGCGTTTTGCCAACACATCTTGCGATCAGCCTCCCAGGCAGGTCAAATCTAGGGTCAGAACATAGAATCAGTTCAGACGTCCTCTCTTTTATCTTACTGAGGATGAAAGCAAACGCCAGGCATAATTTGCTACCCATATGGGAGGGTGTCAAAGAATTTGTAGTTAAAATGTTCATGCCAGGCAGGCTGCAAGGTGAATAGTAGGTGCTCATGTAGAGTAGTAAATGTGTCTAGAACGGCATGTTGCACCGGCTGTAGCAAGTCGAAGCAATCTAATTGATCATTCCGAGTAAGATGTTGATTCTCCAGACTAGACGTTATTCATCACAAACATACTCATCTTGTGATAAACATATGATGAAGACTCTCATGAACCAAATGAGTACACTTATAAATCTCATGTCAACGATTGTTAATAAAAATCAATAACGGCACAACAATTAAAAATAGCAGTATGGAACGCCAATGGCCTGTGTCAACATACGCAGGAAATAAAATTATTTATACAAACTAATGATTTAGACATTATACTTATATCACAAACGCACTTTACCAATAGAAGTCATGTAAAAATACCAAACTACAACATATACAGTACTAACCATCCTGATGAAACGGCACATGGAGGTTTTGCAGTTCTAATTAGGCAGAATATTAAACATTATGAAAGAGCTGAATATAGGTACAACAACATACAAGCCACCAACGTCACCATAGTAGATACTACGGGCGAAATGACAATATCCGCAATATATTGCCCACCAAGGCACAACAACAAATATGAAGATTATGACGGGTATTTCCGGACACTGGGAAACCGATCCCTAGTTGGAGGAGATTTTAATGCGAAAAACACGATATGGGGATTTAGGCTTACAACAACTAAGGGATGAGAACTATCAAAAGTCATAAAAGCTAATAACATGAATTATCTTTCAACATTTCAACGCACATACTGGTCTTCCGACCCTCAAAAGATACCAGATCTTGTTGACTTTTGCTTAGTCAAGGGCCTTAACTCTAAAAAATTTCTGGTAGAATCCTGTTTAGAGTTAACGTCGGATCAACCATTACTTTATAGCAAAAAGACACACTGGGACTATCTCAGAGACAAACTGGATGAACAGATAACCCTAGCAATATTATTGAAAACTAAATTGGATAAAGAAAATGCCGTAGTAGACATAACAAGAGCAATACAAAGTGCGGCGTGGCAAGTGACCTCAGATGGAAACGAAGAAAGAACTCGAGATGAACCCCCAGTAATACTAAAGCATAAAATATCAGAGAAACGAAAAGCCCGAAAGCGATGGCAGATAACGAGAGCCCCGTCGGACAGACAAAGGTAAAACAAACTAGCAAATGACCTCAAAAAACTACTGCGCAAGGTACAAAATGAATCTGTTCAAAACAATTATTTAAAAATTTAACACTAACTAATGCAACTGATTATTCTCTGTGGAGAGCTACTCGTAAATTCAAGCAGCAACAACATCAGTTACTTCCATTACGAATCAATCATAACACGTGGGCAAGAACGGATCCGAAAAGGCCACTGTCTTCGCAGAACACCTTGCTACAGTCTTCCAACCCTTTCTCTCTCAGTTAACGCTTGCAGAAGAAGCAGAGATACTCAATCAGTTAGAAGCTCCCTTCCAGATGACCCTACCAATACAAACAGTTTCACAAGTCGAGGTAGAAGCAGTGATACAACACCAAATCAATGTAAAAAAGGCTCCAGGTTATGATATCATCACTGATGAAATACTCCAAAAGTTATCCGAAAAATGTGTCAAAGGATTAGTACAAATATTTAATGCTATTTTTAGACTTGAATATTTCCCATGCCACTGGAAAATGTGGTAAAAACATGCCAAACCTGGTAAAAACCCAAACAGGGTTACGTCATATAGACCCATAAGTTTCCTCCCAGTCCTATCAAAGGTCCTTGAAAAATTAATACTTAAACGTCTGACCGTTATCATAGATTTAAATGGACTCATACCTCAGCACCAATTCGGGTTCAGAAAAGAGCATGGAACCACGGAACAAATTCATCGCATCGCTAAACAAATCCGGAACGATATGAAAGAAAGACGATACTGCTCGGCTGTCTTCGTTTATATAAGTCAAGTATTTGATAAAATCTAGCATGTCGGACTTTCTCCATGTTTAGATCTTTCTCCCACATCCATGCTATTCACTTCTGGAATTCATTATACTCCCTTTATACAGCAGACTTACCCCAAACCAACTCCACAATCACTGCTACACTGATAACACGACAATCTTAGCTTCACATCATGATCACATTTCTGCATCCAGGAATCTCCAAATACATCTAAATCAGTTCGAACACTGGTTAAAACAGTGGAGAATGGAAGCTAACGCAAACAAATCGACACATGTTACCTTCACCCTCCGAAGAGAAACCTGTTCTGCAGTTACACTAAATGGAAATTACATTCCGCAAGCGGATGTAGTTAAATATCTAGGTCTCCATTTGGACAGAAGACTAACTTGGTGAACCCACATCTTAACGAAGATAAAACAACTAGGAGCAAAATTTAAACAAATGTACTGGATGCTTGGAAGGAATTCGAATCTATCGACTGCAAATAAACTATTAATGTACTAAGCCATTCTAAAACCCATTTGGACATATCGCATCCCCGTCTGGGGCTCCGCCTGTACCTCAAACATCGAGATACTTCAGCGCTTTCAAAACAAAGTTCTTCGAGCAATAGTCAATGCCCCCTGGTATAAACGAATACACTACTACACGCTGATTTAAACATACCGACCGTTCGCGAAGAAATTACTAAAATCAGCACTAAATACAGAAATAAATTAACAGTACACCCTAATGAACTAGCAACCATGCTGCTGCAGGAAGAGGATGAGCCAAGAAGACTCAATCAGTTCAAACCAACTGATCTACCAACCAGATTTTAGCGAACTCATGGAAATTAAATAGTTATACAAACGACACAGAGAATGTCTGCAGGGTCATTACTCTACATGTTATGTTACTTTTAGTTTAGTTTTAGGTTAAGCACACATCAGTTGTATTTATAGTCTCTGCCGAGACCGATTGTACAAATAAAGGAGATATTAAAAAAAAAATAAAATAAATCTGCAATTACAATAGTTTTATTTTTCAAAAACCAAATAGAATTTTGACAACTTTATACATTTTCAAAAGGGCGTTTTTAAGTGAATGTGACTAACCTAACTGAAGTTATACCGTCACCAATCTCCCCAACGCGTTGTACTTCTATACTTTTGAAGAAGAACGGCAGCGAAGTTCATTTCAATCTCTTTAAGTTAAATAGTAAGAATGTACTTGACACATATTTTGAAGTTCATTAAGAAAAACAGTTTTGTTTGGTTATTAGAAAATCTACATGGTAGCAGGTAATAAAAGACAAATCAGTAATAATCTACTTACCGTTTTGTTATTATTATTTCAATAAACACAAACACAGCTGCGCACCTTCTTTGTATTATTGTTTCAATCTTTTAGTTACAATTTCTTGGAATTTAGTCTTTACTACTTTATTATCTACAATCTATACGAATTTGTTAAACCATTACAAAGGGAAAAAATCCTTTAGCAGTTAGTTAGAATGCATTAATAATTAGATAAGATTTATTTCCATAAAGAACGTCCCTACTGCTAATATTCATAAGAGTTGTGACTAATAATTGCAATAATAACAAATTGCAAAACCTTGCACAGCAGTCTTAATAATACAGTAACCGTACTTACTTTTTACGCATACCGTTCTGTATTTTTTTTATGTAAACAAATTACCATCCATCCTGGTCGTTCTATCAAAACAAAAAAGAATATAGGTTTTACTAAAGAAACTTTGTACTGCTGTATTTAGAATTCCAATAAAAATAGCAATACCTGATGAATAGAGTAAATTATCTCAACATGTTTACTTTATTAACTATTTATTAACGAATAAAAATCAAACTAGAATGATAATTGAATCAGAGTCATGTGGAACACAGGGGAACCCCCCGATTGCGAAAATTTTTTTTGACTGACACCATTCCTAATAGAAAGTTTCAAGTTGTTTCAACAATATGCAACATGGAAAGTGCGCTGTTTACATTAGGTCACCATCCCTGTTGCGCTCATTCAGCAGACGTTTGTACTGATAGTGTCAATTTTTAAAGAGTTTGCATTTAATCCTATTGGACTTAACACTAACCTGCATCTATCATACGTACTTAAAAACGCCGTGCAAAGTTTTCGTAAATTTCTGCAAGTTCATTTAATCAAAGAATGTTACTAAGTTTTATGTTTTTAATGACCTGATAAGCTTATCATCAAAGTCCGATCATTGGCTATCACTTTGCCGTGTATACAAAGATGCTTAAATAAGAGGAGTGTGCTAAACGGATTGATAAATGCAGTAAGTCATTTTTATACACGTACGCACAGTAGACACAACAAGGGTTGGTAACCGCAACACAAGTAAATTTGTCGCAAACATGGGCTTTAGACAGGGTAAAATCTTAGATTCTTTACTGCTCATAACAGTTATAGGCGAGATAGCAAGAAAGGCAAATGAAATGGTCAAAGCATTCAGAAATTAAATGGCAAGAACGTATAAGAAGTGAAGGTGCGGTAGATTAAGAAACGAATGAAACGGAGTTAGTGGAGAAGGGCCAAGGAGCTAGGTAAAGATAGGAAACGGTCGCACCTAGACACCTAACGATACGATAGATTACGGATAAGTAAGTAAGAATGAGAGAAGGCCAGAAAAACGTGCTTCGTTTAATAATTAACATAATGTAAGGTTAAAAAAGCTAAACACAAAAATTTCTTCCATCACCGGTCTGTCGGTAGCTTCCGTAAAATAATTATAAACGAAGTTGTAAAGTAGGTTTAATGTACATATTCTCATCTTACTACCCTTTAAATCTATAATGACTTAATTTTACCCGTTAGTTAACTTTGGACAAACAAAATTTTAATGAACAAACTTGTGTTTAAATTTTAACCGTTTATTAACTTTTCCCTCCATTTCAATCAACAGTACAAAATCACGAAGCCCAGATATTTATTAGTGTATATTATGTATCCGGTCTCATGTGTACTGTGGTAGACCTTACGATTATTTGCATAAAAAATTAGCATTTCCTGGTTCTAATTTACTTCCGCAAACGTAATTTAGAAAGTAAAACAATTCCTATGTTGTTTGTTCTAATTAGAAGTTTCAATGATTTTAATAATTCATAGGTACTAAATTTAAATATGTGGAAGGTTGTTTCTCAGGACGCTGTGACCCTACAATTATTTCAAAAATAAACGCAAATTAATTTTATGCAAATAATAATTCTAATTAAATAAAATTTGCACCGAAAAGTGCAGTTTCATGATGTTGCCCTTGTCAAGGCTATACAGGATAGAAGGAAATGGGGTTTATAGATTTGCCCAAATTGGAACGAAGTAAAGATTGTTACTGGGCATCCCTGGATTCAATAACCTAAAACAAAATTATAAAATCTAGCAGTACTTAATTGCTAATTCAGTAAATGCTGGCCTCAGATGAGGAGTTAAATAATCTTATCCAAGACGGTGTATGTTATATACATGCTATTATATTATACTATACTAACTTGCGCTTTAAGCCATTGAACTATTCAAATTGGCAGAGCAGCAAAAAAATATTGCTTCTGTGGCCTTGTTGATTAGTCGCAAAAAAAGACAGGTACCTGTAGATGTCTGACAAATAGTAAGTTGCACCATGTAATCGTCGATAACGTTCGTTTGTATCCACAAGCATGAATGGAATCTGGTCGAGTCGTTATCTTTCCACAAACGAGCTAAAATCTAAAAGGATTATAAGTACTGTGATGATCGCTATGAGCGCAATAGATTACGTTGAGATCGCTACAGTTCAAAACGATGGGTATTCGTCAACAACATAACTTTATTTTTATGTAAATGCCTACAACAAATGGTTGATGATTATGGGTGGATAAAAGTCTTTTTCACACCCTTACATCCCAAAACAATTTCACTTTAGTGTATTCAAAAATTTTCATAATAATTCACACCCCGGAATACGTGCTTCGCAAAGACTCATTATACAACCCATTACCGAACCTGATTTTATGTTTAGCCACATATAACAGTAAATATCTGGTATCCATCATAGACTGATTTACACGCTGGCCAGAATATATTCCAATTCAAGACACGTCTGTAGAAAATATTATTACCGCATTTGTGGACCATTGGATCAGCAGATACGGAATACCATCTGCTGTCGTAACAGACAACGCATCCCAGCTTTTTCACGAACTTGGACATCTTTTCTCGCCTCTATAGGACCGAAACACTCTAGAACAAGCTTAACATCTAAACCCTCAAGGTGTTGTAGAACGCTTTCATAGGACTCTAAAAGAATCCATTAGAACTACCGCTATAAGGAACTGGTTGGATAATTTATCTTGGATCCTCTTAGGGTTATGCACTGCTGTAAATCCGGACTCCAAGTGTCTCCGGCCAAAACACTTTACAGAACTTCACTCAAGCTACATGGTAATGCTTATTGCATATGCCTATACTTTTTTTATTGAAAAGATCTGTGAAGTATCTAGATCTAAATAAGTGATATTAACTTAGGTTTGAATAATATGAGTCTTAATACAACAGTAGGAAAATAATTAAAAATATTTTGTTTTTTTTATGTTACGTCTTTGCGATACGCATCTTTGTTAATCTTGCTAAAAGTTTCCTTCCGGGACGTTGGTTCTTAATTAGTACTTTCATCGAGTCCAAGATACATACGTAAAAAACACATCATTCTTCTATACACAAATTATTGTTCATCTTTTAATCTTTCTAAAAATTCTTTTCTCTTTTCTTTTCAGGTTATGTATTAAATATACAAACATTTTTTTATTGTATTATTTAGCTTGCAAGTATTTGTTGCATTTACACAGTTGCAAAATTTAATCTAAAACTACCGTTTCTGCAGAAATTTATGATTTATCTCTGTGATCATAAAGGGAAGACAAATCACTATCGGATTCCACTACTACAAATCTATATTGTCATTTAAATTTTTTGTGATGATGTCATAACTAACAAACATTTACAAAGTTCAGATCGATTTTTCTCAGAATTTTTGTTATGCAACCTAATGATTTATTTGCATGATCATAAAGGGAAGAAAAATCACTATCGGATTCCACTATCAAAAATCTATATTGTCATTTAAATTTTTTCGTGATGACGTCATAACTTAGAAACAAATGAAAGTCGGAAGGTGAATCGCACATATTAATGTATATTTTTAAAAAACAAAATCGACGGGTTTCAGCGTATATATATATATTATAATCTACGCAGTCTATTTTTTTTATTTTTCCTTTTGTTATCTAATGATTGTTTTATTACATTACACTTTTACACTGAAAATTCACGCTTTATATGTTTGTTAGTTTTTATTCCAGTTCTTTCTTGAATGGAATAGAATAGGTCTGCACAAACTGTTTTTTAAATTTGTTTGCTTTAATAGAATGGTAGTTCTGCGTTTAATTGTGCAACAGAAGGTTTCTTATTAGTACTATATTATATTGTCTGTGTCTGGATGAGAGGAATATCTTATTTTATTTCTTTAGAGATCATAATATTTATGATATACTTAAATGCTAAATAAAAAGTTTTATAATGCGAGCAAGGAAACAACGCTGAGGTTCTTTATAAAGATGCTTAATTATTTTGTTCTACCTACTTAAATAATTAACTTTTTTTCTATAGTATGTACCATGTACCAATACTTAATTAAATTTAATTACTCTGAGATTAGTACTTGAGTGAGATTCTTAGTTGTCAAGGCAACTAAGAACCTCTTTCATGACTGGACTAGCTTCAGTCCCCCATCCCTTAGCTTGCGGATGGGTGATTGCGGATTAAAGCTTTAGGGTACCCAAGCACAGAATATACGACTTAGCCGAGTAAGCCTATCATCTTAATAAGGGATGCTGATGCGAACATATTCCCTCCCACATACAAGGCAACTCCACCTCCACATGGTACATGCTGGATCTCTACTTTAGGTAGAGTCGAACGGGGCGATTTCGACATAGGTCCATCAAGCATTTAATTTGGTAGATCGGGGTGGGTAAATCCTAGGTATATCTGAGACCAAACCCAGTCTAAACTTAGAATGAACTCTTGGCCGGGCACCTGCTTATTCCGCATGTTGAACTAAGACTATGGGAGACAGGAATACGCACCTAAATTTATTTTCTAAGTAGGAATATGGAATAGAAAAGAGACAGAGATCTCAGAGACAACAATAACTGTGTGTGCTCTGAATGGTTGTTTTCGCTGGAAATAAAAGTGTTTGCAGCATAAATTCCGGTGTGTTTCATTAGTTTTTGAATTTAAAATCCAAGTGGTAAAAGGTATGCAGGAATTAAACAAACAACAATGAATTTAGATACATCAAGAGTCTACTAACTGAAAATATCCTTAACCTTTATTAGATCGTATATTTTTCCTTAGTTCAGAAGTCATTTCGCTCACAAAATCATGCACATCACCCGCATCTAATTTGTCGTTGCTATGTACTGATTTGCACCGTTTTCTCTTAACACATTCTCCATATTTGGCACTTCTTAAATAGCCACCTTTACAGTAACATCCAGGCAGACAGTCTTTGTCCGAGCATGGTACTGGAACTTGAGAAGTATAACAATTTTCTGAGCATGGTGCACCACATTGAATATAATATTCGTTTGGTCCACATTGTCCAGGAACTATACAACATAAGAACGTTAAAGTAAGCAAACAATAATCAACATTATTTAAGTATATTGACAGAAACATACGGCTTGGTCTTGGCTCCCATTTATAATCTTCTGTGTTACCACTTAAAATTGAGCAATAGATAATGGTTAGAATAAATATCATAGCAGTAATCTTTAATAATCTTTTTCGTAACTGAAAATGTAAATGTTAACTATATATATCGTGTTACCATTTATGTAATTAAGTAATAAAAATATAATCACTTTCAAATAAAACGTAATTGAGCGTTTGCAATACAATAAAATTCTAACACAGTGTAGAAATAATTCCGAATTTCTATTTCTACCACTGCACTGGTTTTCTTTTAGTTTTTCGCACACCTTCGCATACAGATTTTCAAATTATAGAAGATTATCAAGTAACATTAGTTTCATAGTTGCTTGAAATGAAAGTAAGAACATAAGATAACATGATTAATAAATAGTATATCACAAGAAAGCCAAGTTCGAAAGTGAAGTTTAGAAATGCAACAACACTGCTCTTCTCAGATGAAGCAAAATCAACAAAAACTGCATAAACAGCTGTTGCGTTAGCATAAAGTTCTTTTTAAACAGTGTTTGGCTAAATTAATATGTTGGTCTTTACTAAACTATTAATTATTAAGTTTCAATGCAGATGGCACTGTTGTGAATGGCTCACAACTTGCATTAATTGCGTAAATACGGAATGGTACTAGGCAACGAGAATAATAAACAAGTCGAATAAATATCTCATAAAAGTTATTACTTGTGTTTTACTACCTCCTACAAGAGAGACATATAAGTAGCCCTAACACTACATTGGTGTTAAACCATCGCTACATTTGGTGACCCTACGTTGCTGAAGAATAATTTAGCAGCACTGTTCTTTGCCTGCTGCTCTGAATTCTCCAGGTGAACAACTGCTAGTTCTCCCTTCATCGTCTGTCATCAGATACTACTCGACTTCTGTCATCGTCATCGAGATCCTGCTACCTGCTTCGCTTGCGTGACTTGTCGTGGCTGGTTGGAGGTGACCGTTGGAACCGGAACTAATGCTCCTTCTCATCCGATAAGTTTCAAATTATTTTTACTTACTTATTTAATTTTTCAAATGGCGACTGTCAAAGTTCCATTTCCAATTTTTACGAGTAACGATATCGACCTATATTTTATTTTGGTAGAAAGATACTTTACTCGTATGCTGATCAATGATGAGCTCGCCAAATATAACTTATTAACACTAAACTTACCTATCGAAGTTTTAGGAGCTCATCGCGACCTGACTATTAACCCCCCTAGACAACGACCATACACTACCTTGAAACGGGCAGTGATAAAATGTGTCCTAGGACCACGAGAATCTCGAATTAATAACCTTTTGGAGACTCTTCAATTCTCTGGTAGTGTCAAAGAACTACTTTTTAACATCCAAAAATTGGCAATTGATCTGGATTTAACTGAGGAATTAACCAAAGATTTTTTAATAGCTAAACTACCATCAGAACTTAAGATTCAATCCTTAAATTTCAATGACTTACCGTTAATATCCTTTGTAGAAAAATTAGATTTAATTTATTCTATGCAACAGGCACCACAACCTTTAACTACTCCTGCATTAGAAGCTAAGCTAGACAATTTGACGACTAATCTTACTACCATTTCCAATGAGCTTTCTACCATGAACAAGCGACAATCCCCTGTAACTCCCACCATCTCTCCGAACCCCCAAAATTTTCAGCATTTCAATAAACGCCGTTCTATGCCTTCGGGCAACGCCAATTCCCAATTGCAACCGTGCTATTATCACAGACGCTTTCAAAATAATGCACGTAATTGTACGGGAAATTGTTCATACCAAACAAAAAACTAACTTCGCACTCTCCTGGCCTCCAGGGAGGGCCAATAATCAGCACCAGTGTCAACCACAAAATTAATTTTGTGGTTGACACTGGTGCTGATTATTCCATTCTACCCACCCACGTTGCAGTTTCCTGTAACCAAACCATCACGCCTGTCAACCTTTCATTTATGGCCGTGAACAACACGTCAATTCCTGTGACAGGTATTGTAACTTTGAGGTTACATTTCCCGATTCCTGGCCTACAGCCATGCCCCTGGAAATTTTATGTTGCTGACATATCTACAGCCATTATAGGCCTGGATTTCTTACAGCAGCACAACCTAACCATTGACTGCTTTTCTCGACGAGTCATTTGCAAGACAGATGTCAAGCTCGCCCGAACCCGCAACCAAGGTTGTCAATTTCCAGCACCAACAGTGAATCCTTTCACTGACTGCTCTTCTCAGCGGGTCATTTGCACAGCAGATGTCCAGCACGTCCGAACTCGCAGTCGAGGTTCCACAACCCCCCCAGTTAAGACCGGCACTAAACGCAAACTATTTTCTGCTCAGGCTAACGTTTTGACTCCTCCTTCCGAGTCAATCGTTACTCCTACGATTTCTTCCCATTTTCATGTATTACTCTCGTTTCAGACCGGGCGGGGTAAATGTTGTGAATGGCTCACAACTTGCATTCATTGAGTAGATACGGAATGGTACTAGGCAACGAGAATAATAAACAAGTCGAATAAATATCTCATAAAAGTTATTACTTGTGTTTTACTACCTCCTACAAGAGAGACATATAAGTAGCCCTAACACTACATTGGCGTTAAACCATCGCTACAGCACTAAAGCCATTTTTTCCATCCTATATTCGCCCTTACTATGACTTGTTAACAAAAATATCGTCCTTGCACTTTTTTATGGTTATTTTTGAGATGCTCTACTTAGAGTAACCTACTTGGTTTTTGATTAGAATTCCGGTGTGCCCTCCTGAAGTATTTTGTCAGGGATATCTTCTAGCAGTTTTCAATATCTTTAAGCTCTGTCTGACTGCAGAAACCTGAATTATTTCTATCTGAGATAATAATATGAGTATTATGAATCGTTAATGGATGACATAGAAATTGCCTTTCTTACTCAAGATACTTGTTCCGTCGTGAAAATTTATATCTTAAAGGATTTACTTAACTTGAATTGTACGGTATCTGCCGCGTTTCCAGCGGTAAACAACTTACATAACATAAGTAAACAGATACTTAAGGTACGAATAGATGGAACCGATATGTGCATTTCCGACCGTCTGGTGTTAGGTTATTCATTCATCCTCTGGAGAATGAAAATTGCGCAAGCCTGTAAAGAAGTTTAAATTTTAGGTTGGTTATGTTTACTGGTAGATTTATATTTAGCGACCAAAAGTCTCGATTCACAAATCATTGATCCGGTACAAAAAGTACTAGTAAGCTAGTAGCTAGTAATAGAACTCCTTAATATATAATACTATAAATACCGTATACATTATAGGTACTATAGATACCATAGAAATTATAGATAACGTAAATACTAAAAATTTAGGAGTATCACAGGTATCGTAGCTGCCATACATACCATAGGTACAATAAATACCATAGATAACCTAAGTACCTAAGATACTAGAAATACTACAGATTCCAAAGCTACCGTTAACACTGTATTTACTGCAGATACCATATATACCGTAGATATCTGAGATACTTTTAAATACTAAAGATGTTAGAGATATAACAGATACCGCAGCTACCGTGCATACGATAGTTACCATATATACCACATAAGTCACAGATACTATAACAGATAGGTAGATAGGATAGATAGCATAGGTATAACAAATATCGTAGATAACCTAGATACCTTAGATACCAGTGATATTACAGGTAAAGATACTTTTAAATACCAAAGATGTTAGAGATATAATAAATAACATACATAATCTAGATACCTTAGATACCATAGCTACCGTTGATAATATATTTACTACAGATATCGTAGATATCTCAGATACTTTTATATACCAAAGATGTTAGAGATATCACAAATACCATAATTACCATACATATCATAGTTACTATATATACTACATAAATCACACATACCATAAGAAACGTAGATAGGATAGATATCACAGGTATAATAAATACCATAGATAACCTAGATACTTTAGATACCAGAGATACTACAGATACTATAGCTACCGATGATACTATATTTACTACAGATATCATAAATAAGACAGATACCATAGCTACCATACATACGATAGTTACCAACTATACTAACATAAATCACAGATACTATAGGTATAATAAATACCATAGATAACCTAGATACCTTACATACCATAGACGCCATAGATACCCTAAATACTTTAGATGTCATAGGTACAGAGATACCTGCTATAGGTACTGCTAGATAGATACAGTAGATAGGTGCTATAAATTATAGAATGATACCACAGATACCATATGTATTATAGATATACCATTGATACCATGAACACCCTAGATATCTTAGATACCATAGATTGAGAAATACCACAGCAACTGTAGATAGCATAAATACCACAGATTTAACACTTCTTTCTTTTTTTAATCTTCTTTAAATTATTTTAAGTTTACTATTAGTTTATATTTTATGTTAATTTCATTTATCTTCTTTGATTAATTAAATTCTTTTTTATTCTTTCTCTTCCTTTTTAATTTTTGTCCTTCGTACGTTTACTACCTATTTGTTTAATTATTTTCTCTTTACAAAAATAATAGCGACTTACTTTCTTTACATCTTTATTTATTAATCAATAACAGTTGAATAATCATTTATTTTATTTTTATAATGTAACTAGATAAAAAGATAACAGTGCTAACATGTAACATTCTAACCTAAAAATGACATTCAAATTATATATGACTAGTATTGTAATTACATGAAAGAACGTTCTGAAAATGCTGATGAGAACGTTCGCGAATATTCGCGCATGATAAAACCGTATCAAAAGAACGTTCTCTTCGGGAGCATAATCGAGCACCTTCGCGAATGTTCTCATTATAAATCTTAAAGATTTCAGAATAATACACGAGCATAAACAAGAACATTAAAAATCAAAAATAAAACCGAAACTAAATCATCTTAAACCGCACATACGCGCGAAAGGTACACATGCTACTCACAGCTGCAGTCGGGGTCGGGTGTTCAAAAAACACTAAAAGGACTAAACACAACTTTACCTGCGCCCACCTTTCAGTAATTCAGCGCATTTTAGAAGCATGCAGTGTTTTTTTATGGGCATAGTTTGCACAATTCATGCGTTCGAATCTCACATAACGCCGACCGCGGACACTAAGCCTACCGTGGACACTACGCTGTTTGACGGTTTTGGACACTTCTCCGATCGTTGGCACTACCCGTATACCCTCAAAATAAATTTTGTTACTGGACACTTTGTTGTACGTGGACACTATGCCGACCGTGGACACTACCATTGCCATCTAAATATTTACTCCAGGCCTTAAGGCAGCAATTGTTTTTTGCTGTGACGTCACAGTAAAGGGGTAACTGTCATGTAAAAATATTTGAGAATTATTAAAATTTTAAGAACTTAAAGAAGCAAAAACTTAATCAAAAGTAAGTCCTTTTTTAATTAACACTATCTTTCTTATTCGAATTAAGTGTTTGTTGTTTAGAAATATCTGGCGTTTTTAAATACCGTTAATATTCATTAAGTGAAAGTATTTATTATTGTTTGTTTATAATTGAGGTTAGGTTCGTGTATTTACGCTTTTTTTCTTAATTTTTATCTTGTAATTCATTTAATCAAACACAAAATGCTTGTTACCTATTAATTATATAATTTTAATAAACTTCTTTTTAATGAATTGTTTAAACAAGAATTTTAACAGGTTTTTAACCTAATTCGAGTGTGATTGCATGTAAAATAAAATGGATATAACTTAATAAATTGATTTTTAATTGTTAGAAAATGAAGTATTGCTGTATTCCTGGTTGTACATCAAATTCCCGGAAGGGCGTTCCTTACATTCCTATATTTTCCTTTCCTGCCGATGACTCTTTATTAGAAATATGGAAGAAGAAAATTCCAGTAGAAAAATTGAAAATTACCAAAAATGTTGGCGTGTGTGTTAAACATTTTCACGAAACTTTTGTTTTAAAGGAACACAGAGTTAAAAGACCCGATGGTATACCTTTTTAACTTTCTAAATTTAGTTTATCTAAACTCCTTTCTTGAAAATCTATAATAGGTACGGAATTAGTGATTCCTAGAGAAAAACTAGCGTTGGCAAAGGATGCCTACCCATCCATCTTTCCTGGCCTTCCAAAATATTTAACTTCCATTCCTCCTTCCGCTAGAACAGATCCTGAAGAAAGGAGAGCAGCTTTCATTGAAAAAGAGAATTCGAAATATGAAGAATGGCTTTTAAACGATAACATCCAAAGTCTAAATGACATTATAAAAGGCATACAAGAAGGAAAAATTATGTGCAAGAATTGGCTAATTAATCAGCATGAAAATAATCTTTATTTCTTTCTAATAAATTATTTACAAACACCAAGTTTAGAATATACAGTAATCTTAGATGCTAATTTTACAACAAAAGTGTTTTACAATTCTATAGAAATTAACCTCCAAAGTTATGACTATATATTAGGTAAAGAATTAATTTGTAATACTTATAATAAGCTTGAGAATTTCTTAAACGCTATTAACAACTCCTCAAAGGAACAGCCAGCAACTTTTAATGAAAAAATTGCTACATGTCGTAACCTCCTAGAAGAATGTATTACAGAATGTGATCAGAATAACATTTCTACACTAAGGTTTATTTCAGAGCAGTTACATCTTTTAATAAGCAAACAAATTAGATATAGTACTGATTTACTGCTATTTTGTTGTACATTTTTATTTACTTTTCCTAGTGCATATTCATTTCTAAGGGAACAAAACATTTTAAAGTTGCCCAATCCATTTTATTTGAAAACCTTTAATCTTCATAATATTAATGGCGAAATTAATGAGTCTTTAAAATTGTATTTAACACAAAAAGCAAATGGCCATTCAAGATCATGAAAAGAAGGTTTGCTTATTACTAGACGAAATATATGTAAAACCTAAAATTAGTTACACAGGCAATAATATCGTAGGTATAGCAGCCAACAGTGACACTTTTCAAGCAGCATCTACAATTCAGGTTTTTATGATGAAGTCATTACTTTCGAACAATAAAGATGTGGTTGCTCTTTTACCTGTAAAAAATTTAGATTCAAAATTTTTATATGAACAGACCATCAAAATTTTGACTTTATTACATAATTGTGACTATGAAGTAGTTAGCATAATAACAGATAACAATAAAGTAAATGTTAAATTATTTACACAATTAAGTGGTGAACAGAAACTAAATATTTCTATTGAACATCCCTGTGACCGATCAAAAAAAATCTTTTTATTGTTTGATACTGTACATTTATTAAAAAATATTAGAAATAATTGGTTGAATGAAAAAACTAAAAGACTTATATATCCCTCTTTCGAAAATAATGCAGAAATAAGGGAAGCTAAATTTCAAGAAATTGTAAATCTATATGAATCTGAGAAAAATTCTATTGTTAAGCAAGCTCCTGGCCTATCTTTTAAAGCTTGTTTTCCAAACAATTTAGAAAGGCAAAATGTAAAACTTGCACTTGCTATTTTTGACGAGAAGCTAATTGCTGCCATGAGCGACCTAGGGACAAGAGAATTTATTCAGATTATTAGTCACTGGTGGTCAACAGTAAATGTAAAACATCCAAAAAAGGGAAAACATCTTCGTGACTTTCATGCAGATCCCGTTCGAAGCATGCATCAAGCTAACATAAATTATTTAAAAGAATTCGCAAAATGGCTCAAAACATGGGAAACTATTACTGTTCTAGAAAATTTTAAAAGGGCTGGTAAATTGAGCAAGGAAACATTTTCAGCTTTACTGCATACAACGGAAGCTTTAATTCAAGTATGCGATTATCTCTTGTATAGTTTAAGTTTTTCATATGTTATGTTAGGATCTTTTCAAACTGATGTACTGGAGCGTAGATTTGGCAAGTATCGCAGAATGAGTGGTTGTAATTACAATGTTTCCGTCCAGCAAATTATTGACTCTGAAAAAAAAATTAAAATTAATAGCATACTAAAATTAAATCGTACTACATTAAAGTTAAGAAATATTATTGACGATATAAATTCTGACACAACTCAAGAGTATATAAATGAAGACATGCTGTTTTTACAGGACAATGATCAAATTATACATGAATTTGAAAATGTTGGTATCAGTAACGATACTTTACAAACATTAGTATTTATAGCTGGTTATGTGGGATATAAAGTAACGTCCAAAACAAATTGTCAAGAATGTATTGACAGTTTTATTGTGAATAAAGAAATTATTTATCACTTACCAACTAGAGATACTTACTTTTGTAAACTTGACCGAGGTGGTTTAAAATATCCCTCGGAGCTATCACTGTGTATTGCAACTTCACTATATCAGTTATTTGAAACGATAACATCAGAACCATATGAATCGTTATTTATAAAAGCTAAAAATCAAAAAGGAATATTAAAATCACTCCTCCTAGAAATATTTGAATTCGATAAAGACACTTGCACCGCTTGCTGTAGAAATCGTTTAGCTTTATACCAAAAACTTTTAACTACATGGATAAACATATTATTAAACAATTATACAAAACTAAAGACCAATACCTTAAAAGAAGACAAACATGTTGGAAAAAGAAGAAAATTAACTACATTTACAAAAATATAAACTTCATTATTAGTGGCAAATTAGGATAGGTTAGAATAAGTTATTTATTCACAGCAATTTATTAAAAATGTATGGAATAGTTTGTAAATTGTTATCTATAAAACTGTTATTTCTATATTTTGAATTAAATTATGTTTTCTTGTTGTCTACAAATAGTTTTTTTAAATGCTTACCACGTTGATCCATTGATGCATTTAATGGGTTATGAGATAATTATTTAATTAATATGCCCACCATATGTTTTGTGGTACCAGCTGACCTTCATGGGTCCACTGTACTTTCTTACTCTTTTACAAACGCAGATAAGAATGATAAAATATCGTATTTGTTAAAAAGTTTGAAATTTTAAATAATAACTCGTAAATGTTTATACCCCTTTACCGTGACGTCACAGATTCTACCTGAAGGCCTGGAGTAAATATCTAGATGGCATTGACACTACGCCGAACCTGAAGTTACAATGTGTATGGAGATGTTAACGTAAAGTTTCGAAACTAATTAACCTGTTGATCGATTTGACATGGTTTTCACAAATTAATATGATCTGTGTGATGTAACTATAGATACTATAAATACTATAGATACTGTAGATATTGTAGATACTGTAGATACTGTGGATACTGTAATACTGTGATACTGTAGATACTGTAGGTACTGTAGATACTGTAGATACTGTAGGTACTGTAGATACTGTAGATACTGTGGATACTGTGGATACTATGGATACTGTAGATACTATAGATACTCTAGATTTCTAGATAGACCATTCTAGGTTTAAGACTCGGTCCAAGTTTTATAGTATCTATATAATTACTATAGTGTGTGCAGAACAAATCTTCTAAGCCTTTTCTATTTTCCGGCAATACATTTAAATGCAACGCATTATAAAGATACCACTGTAGCGAAATCAGACTTGTACTGAATAGTAATGGATCAACTCATCTACAGCTAACTTAATCCAAATCGTTATGATTAAAATCATGACATAAAATCTTGGAACGCGGAGCGCAAATTCCTAAGGACCAAATATTTATCAACTGCCAAGAATGGTGGAGGAGAAGAATAAAGAACCTACTAGCTAACTTTGGTATTATTAAAACACTACATCGCAGGAAGTTTGTAACAAATCCTGTAAAAACCCTCTCTAAACTCCAGACTTTTATAAGTTATTTTAGCTTCTTCAGCTTTACAAATTGACTGATTAATAGTTCTTTAAATTTGTCAAGGACTGTGATGACAGCGGTGCCTTATTGGTCCGCGCAGGCAACTAATTCATGGAGGATGGTTTATCACAACTACATCAACATCAGCTACAGCCGCTGGTATTGATGTAGCTAGTAAGGAGTGGCATAAGTAGGCTATTATACAATGGCGGAAGTAGGAGTCATAGTGCTCAGAACAAAACAGTGGTCTCTTAGTACATCTTTCACAAAAGCAGAACACGCAGCAAAAGTTAGTACACGATTATGTTACCATCTTCTAGCAAGATGCGGAGAGCAACAATACAACGCAACGTAGTAAATAAAATGTAGTGATGTCGTTGAACTTAAAAGGAAGAAGGAGAAAGAAGAACCAAATTATTAAGAAACAGAAAGTCTAAGTAAAAATAATAATTTTGAATTGTTTTTAACGTGTGCATAAAATTTAAATAAAAACTTAGTAAACTAAAACATGGCCTCTAGTTGGCGGTCTTGGTCAGCTACCTTTGCCTGGTCTGCACTCACAGACATCAAATTGTCCATAAATGGGTGATTGCGGATTAAAGCTTTAGGGTACCCAAGCACAGAATATACGACTTAGCCGAGTAAGCCTATCATCTTAATAAGGGATGCTGATGTGAACATATTCCCTCTCACATACAAGGCAACTCCACCTCCACATGGTACATGCTGGATCTCTACTTTAGGTAGAGTCGAACGGGGTGATTTCGACATAGGTCCATCAAGCATTTAATTTGGTAGGGTGGCCTCTAGTTGGCCGTCTTGGTCAGCTACCTTTGCCTGGTCTGCACTCACAGACATCAAATTGTCCATAAATCCCGGGGACAAAGTGCTAGGAGGACTTGGGCTTCCACGAATTTAAGAAGAAGCCCAGACCTTGCTAAAGACATGTTTGACGTCGAGAAAATCCACAGTAACCATAGGAGCCCGGAAGGGGGGCAAGGAGGGGCACTTGCCCCCCTGGAAGTTGAAGAATTTGAAATTTAACTATTGAAGTTTTTTTATGACATGCCGTTTTTTTTAGGTTTGCCCCCACTCTAGCATGCCGTTCATTCTAAGCTTGCCCCCCCTGATCAAACTTCTATGGGCGCCTATGACAGTAACGCAGTGGTTCCTGGTAATCGAACTGTAGTGGAAGACATAGGCCCGAGGTTGATCGTATCATTAGGGTAGTAACAGGTTGGAGAAAGCGAACCAGCTTGGCTAATACGTATGCTATATACACATGTCAGACCTGCTACACTTTATCAAGCTCACGTTCTACTCAGAAAGTTAAACTTATCTGAAATCTATAAATAATGAGTTTTGGGATTAGACTGTATGTTGAGATGTAGTTCACAACTGGAGTAATTATGTTGTTCAACTTTGTTTTCTCCTAAAGAGGCTTAAATACAAATGTGGGAGTAACATTAAGTTTAATTTTTCATTCCTAATATGACACAGTATAATTTCGGAAATCGCTATTTACCTACCGACTCTTTCCGTGAAAGTCTTTATGTATTCATTATTATTGATCGAAGGTTTCCTTTAACCAAGACAGTTTACAAATGAGAATTTTGTCTATTTAGAAGTTTAAATTATGCAAATGTTATAAAAGTGGTTACGATTAATTACTATTTTCGTTTAACAGATGTCGATTTTACTAATTTACGTTAAATTAGTAAAACGTATTTATAATTAGTCACTCATTTTTAAACAGATTGATATCAGTTTCAGTTTTTGAAAAATCTATGTAAATACACATGTTACAGCTCCACAAACAGTTTGTACATTTTTATTGTTGTTTATTACTTTGTACGTTGTGCACATGTGTAATAAAACGAATTTTAGCCGACTTTCCCCTACGTTGTGATTTTTACATCGGATGTTAATATTATGTTATCGATTTTAAGTGATTGGATAAAATGCACCCCAGGTGTTGTAAAATTCTTTTGTCACCCCGCATTATTCTAGAACCGACGAAATTGAATTGTCTGGATAGGAACCTATTCGCATACTGCATAATGGCAAAAGCGAAAAACTAAAAGAAATCAACGGAAGGAGTATGCATTTATTTATTTTCGCACCTCGAAGTACATATTCAATTTTACAATAACATCCCTATTTGAAGTGTAAAAGAACAAGTTGGGTAAAATTGGTTTTTGTCGATTTAGTAAATGCATTCCTTAAAGTAAGTGTATAAAATGTTCAATGTAGCAGTACACAGAATATTCCATAATACATTTTATTTCATTGGTGACAAGGATTACATCCGATAAATTAACTTTCAGCATAATTGCGGGAAATTCCAAATAATTCTGCTGCAGTCTCTAAAAAATTTAATTTTAGTGTATGCTGTTTGATGAATTTCAAGAAGTTGATAAAGGAACTCCTTAAAAAAACAAATTGCATTGATTAAGGAATTAACTTATTAAGTTAAGCTTCTTGAAACCCAGATTGTGGAGCTAAACAAGCAATCACATACACAAGAATAAACGGATCACTGCAGGAAAACACAAGGGTAAAAATTTCTTAACGGTAAATATTGTTAATCAAAATATATACCTATGCAGCATATGTACATGTACATATTGATATGATATTTGTGAGTTAATTTAAGTTAATGGATACAGACACATACAAAAAGGTGCATAAAGAATTATAACATAGTTTTAGTTTTATTAACACAAAACAATAAAACCGCAAATGCCGTTTGATTGATGCCAGGAAAATAGATTTTCTATTCTGTGAGTTAAAAAGATTAAAAATATCTCTTATTTATGAATCTTTTTAAATCAAATTACAAAAGAAAAATCACTACAAAAAATTCTATTTTTTTGATTCTCTAATTAAATTTAATCAATCTCAAAATAGTTAGGTTTTCTGTATTTGGAGATTAATATCTTTATTAAAAAAATCATATCATCAGGACTATATTTTTTTTATAATTTTTGTTTAGTGTGGTATCATAAATTTCTTAAACTAACTAGAAATTAATTAATATGAAAAATTTCATAAAAAATATCCATATGATTTATTTCCTTGTTTGCCACATCTCCATGTTTGTATCAGCTGCTTGCTTTTATTAACGTTGACAAAATAATTCAAGAAACATGTGTCATCGATCTATTCATAATTATGTCCAAATAAAAAGGTTTTACAAAACGGAATTCTAAATCCATATAATTCTTATACATCAATGGTGAGTAAATTGTATTTATTAACATCCAAATTCCAATAACTATTAAATAATATTTGGATAATTTTTTTTGTTGGAAAATTACTAATTGAAGAATTAATTAAACATTCGTTTAACTTTAGGCACTTTTTAAATAAACATTTTTAAATTAATTTAATTAATTTTAATTAATTATGTTTCTGAAAAGTAATTCTAACCTCACATACTTGATATTTATTCATAACCTTAAATCTCGTTATTTTTAACAAGAAGCGTGTTTCTCTTTGAAAGATGGAATTAAAAGAGAATTTCTTAAAAAATGGCTGTCCTTTTATATGATTTGACCAAAAAATTACTTCCATGGAAAATTTCAAGAAAACAAATGACCCTTGACATTTTATTTGACAAATTTGACAAATTTTATTAACCTTATATTTTTTTTATAAATATCCTTTTTCAAGAAAATTATTTTGTAGAACTTAAAATTGCGATTCTAATGGTATACAACACTTGGGACATCAAATAAAATTAACTTTTCAAATTGAATGTCGATGAACACAACTTATAATTTTACAGAAATACAAAATTACTCTATTCCTTATTTAATAAACAATACATTGCATCTTTTAAAACCTTAATATCATAACTTTCAGTTGCTGTAAAACATATTTGCTGTTAAAATTATAAAAATATCCTAGTGGTCACGAAAGTGCAGCTTGCAAAAACAATTTTCACAAAGAAGACCAAAACGATCAAAGCTGAACATTTAAGATATAACAAGTCTGTGGTAGCAAACTCACCTCTCAACTTTCCATAACAATAATCCAACCAAAAGCTTTAAAATTCGAAAATACTTGCAAACTACGAAACGACGGAATCTCCTTAACATGAAAACAAAGTTTTATCTATAATTTGACAAGATAATTTGATAAAAATTTGCATACTACCTTAATACTGTATATTTTGTCTGTTCCAGGCGTTCCTAAACTTTATTAAGTTGCAAAATTATAAATTGTGATTTAATCGTCAGATTATCAACAAAATTCTTTAAATTCTAAAAAAAATCAAAACTTCCAGTTTTCCGTTATCTACTTAAAGTGTTCTAGTATGCATGTTATTTTTATTTAAGAAAATCTCAGAAATTCTCATTTTGAAAGTGAGGTTAACTATTTAACGTTTAAATTTAAATTGCAGAAAACTGGTGAATATTATAATACACGTGAATTTTCTTAGTTGCATAATCAAATATCATGACACTATGTTTGAGCTAAGCAATGACCACAGAGGTGCTTTGTTGGCGTTGGCAGTATCTAAAAGCGAGTGTGTGTTCTCAGACTTCTATAGCAGCAACATACATCCAGTGGCGCGCAAAAGAGGCCGAAAATAAAACGTGTCGTGGATTACCTTGTATAAACCGGTAGTGCTAGGACGCACTTTTTATAACTTAAAAATTTTTTGAAAAACTGTGTTAATGAAATTCAAGTATAATGCAGCCTACGTTCCAAGGAATCTTCCAGTATGCTAAACCTAATTTAGCATTAATGAATAGTTGTGTCAAAAAGTGTCATTCGAAACCGAAACTGGCCCCCTCATCTCCAGACCAGGCGTTTTTATTTTATGTTATTATTTTTGTAATTATGGATATTTTAGTTTCAGAGCGCACTTGTTTCAGTTTTTCCATTTTTTGGCCCTAAAAGTGACTAAACTTTTTATAGAGGACAACTTTCGCTGATATAAGTATGTAAATAAAGACGATATAAAGCTCAGAATTCTTGCAAAGTGGGTTTTGTGGCCATAACTTTACGTTAAAACATCATTTGCGTACCACTGGATAAACCTAACAATTTAATCTATATGTTGCGGTTAGGTATAATAACCCAGACTTGCTTTTATAACATTGCCAAGTTTTGTTCGAACGTGAAAATAAAAAAGAACGAAATCACTACGAATTCTTAAAGGTACTTCTAAAGCTTTTTGTAAGTAGTATTACCCAGTGTTCCAAAGTTTCTTTTAAAATAGATGTTAGCAAATGAGCCAAAACGCCGAGTAAACTCATACTGTAACATGCCATACTGAAAACTATTTTATATAACTGTGTAAACCTGAGTTTAATATCTCACAAAGTTTTGGACAAAGCAAGTTTAAAAGTATTAGTGGCCAACATGCCTTGCTCGACCGCTTTCGCTCGGGAACAAAAACTTCGTTTTACAAAATTGTTTTATATAACTCTGAAAAGCTGACAAGTTAAAGATTACATAAACTATTAGAGAAAATAAACTAGGGACACATATGCCACGCCCACCAGTCACACCTATTTGGTCCTTGTTTAGTATAAGAGTATATTTGTGGATCCTATAAAGAAGCTGACGTAGGTACTGATAAACAAATCCACCACACCCACTAGTATGATGCCACGCCTACCAGACTTGCTTACTGCGCCTCCCAGGCCCTAGCTTAGTTTATCCATGTATATCTGGATTATATAAACGGACAAACACACTGACAAACAATTGTGCCGCGCTCACTAATATAAAGCCAAGCCCACCAATCGCACCAATTGCACCTATTTGATCCTTGATTACTTAATCCAATAGTGTGTAGTTATGTAAATTTTATAAAGAGGTTAACATACTGATTAGAAAAATTACCACGCCCACTAACACGATGTCACGCCTACCAGATCCACCCATTGCATTTACTGATTTTATTTAATTATGCTAAACAGATTAAAAAAATTAAATAAATCTAAATTTTTCGATTTTTTATGATTTTCTTCTCCCGGGGTCTCTAAAGCGTAAACTATCAAATAAAAAAACTGTTAGACACTTTTTACTTAAACTTTGTTCTCTAAAACTTTTATCTGAAACTTATTTCAACCATTTTTTTACTCTTTTGTAGTTCTCTAGCCGAAGACTCAGGACTCTTATTTTTCTTGATACAGTCTGATACACCTTCCCTCAAATTCTGAGCTTTTCGTTTAAGATAACTTCAGGTCAGGTCCATTTTGACTGGACTAAAGTGAATAGGGTAGCATATATAATAGTGAAAATATCCGAAAGATATTATTTAAAGATAATACAAGTTTATGCACCCACCTCTAAATATGATGATACAGCAGTAGACGAATTTTATGAAGATTTAACAAAAGCAATTGAAGAAAATAAAATACATCATTATATCATAATAGTTGATTTAAATGCTAAGGTAGGAAAGAGTAAAGCTGGAGAAGAATCAACTGGTAATTTTGGGATAGATTCAAGGAATGATAGGGGCCATAGGTTGGTACAGTACGCAGAAAGTCAAAAATTACATATTATGAACACCTTTTTCAAGAAGAAGAAATCTAGGAAGAAATGGACCTGGATTAGTCCGAACAAAACAACGAAGAATGAAATAGACTTTATTATAACACCATACAAGCGAATAATAACTGGAATAATAAACGTAAGTGATCATAGACTGGTACGCGCAAAAGTACAACTAAATACCAAAATAGAGAGGAGTAAACTTATCCGAAGCAATAGAAGAAAAATAGACAACAACGTCATTAAAAAACGAAAAAAGGGAATATGTAGAAACCCTGGATAGGAAACTATGGCGTAGCAACATCAAACGTTCCGACACTTTAGAGAATATCAATAGAAAAATAACTAAAGCAGTAGTAGAAACTGGATCAGAAATAATAAAAACACACAACATAAACAATAATACAAAATCCAA